>OZ014484.1:21826100-22066928 GCA_963965965.1 Trididemnum nubilum
AAAAGACGGGAAAGTTGAATTTAAGGGCGGTTGGGGTTTGAGCTAAGGTTACAGTTGATCCTAACCAAACCCTATACCAATCCCGATCCTAAAACTACTCCTAATAACCTTTCAGCACGATTTCCGTTTTTCCTAAAGCGGAAAAGTAGGAAAATGGGACATGACTGAAAGGCGGAAAAGTAGGAAAAGGCGGAAATCGCCCTAAAAGGCAGAAAGGTAGGAAAGGGCGGTTGGGTTTGGGATTACGATTGGCCCTAACCCTAACCTAACCCTAATCCTATTCCTATCCCTAATTCTAATGGCCTTTTAGCACGATTTCCGCCTTTTCCTGCAACGGCAAGGTAGGAAAAAGCGAAAATGTGAAGGAAAAGTAGGAAAATGAAAATGGGGGAACGGAAGATGATTGAAAGATAAGAAAAGTATGAGAAAAAATGGGGGAAGAGGAGCTCATTGAAAGGTAGGAAAAATAAGAAAATGAATGGAGGAATGGGAACTCATTTAATGGTAGGAAAACGAATGGGGGAAGGGAGCTAATTGAAAGGTAGGAAAAGTAGGAAAATAAATGGGGGAATGGACGAAGCTCATTGAAAGGTAGGAAAAGTAGGAAAATGAATGGGGGAAGGGAGCTTATTGAAAGGTACGGTAGGAAAAGTAGGAAAATGAATAGGGGAATGGGAGCTCAATAAAAGGTAGAAAAACCAGGAAAATAAATAGGGGAATGAGAGCTCATTGAAAGGTATGAAAAGTAGGAAACTGAATGGCGGAAGGGGAGCTCATTGAAAGATAGGAAAAGTAAGAAAATGAATGCGAAATGGGAGCTCATTGAAAGGTAGCAAAAGTAGGAAAATAAATGGGAAAATGGAAGATGATTGAAAGGATGGAAAATGGATTCGGGAATGGGAGCTCTTTGAAAGGTAGAAAAAGTAGGAAAAGGAATGGGGGAATGGGGGCCTCATTGAAAGGTAGGAAAATGAATGGGGGAATTTGAGTTTATTCAAAGGTAGGAAAAGTAGGAAAATGAATGAGGGAATGGGAGCTGATTGAAAGGAAGGAAAAGTAGGGAAACACTGTAAATGGGAAAATGGACGAAGTTCATTGAAAGGTAGGAAAATGAATAGGGGAATGGGAGCTCATTGAAAGGTAGGAAATGAATGGGGGCTCATTAAAAGGTAGAAAAGGTAGGAAAATAAATGGGGGAATGGGTGCTCAATGAAAGGTAGGAAAAGTAGGAAAACGAATGGGAATGGGAGCTCATTGAAAGGTAAGAAAAATAGGAAAATGAATGGGAATGGAAGCTCATTGAAAGGTAGGAAAAGGAATGAGGGAATGGGAGTTCATTGAAAGGTAAGGAAAGCATGAGCTGTTGCTTCAAAAAGTGAAATTTTTGGAAATTTTGGAAATGGGAGCTCATTGTGTGGTTGGGAAAGGTAGGAAAAGTAGAAAATGTTGGAACTATAAATTGAGATTGGTTAGGAATTGGCAAAAAAAAGGCGGAAAAGTAGGGAAATGAGGACATGACTAGAAGACAGAAAAGTAGGAAAAGGCTGAATTCGTCTCAAAAGGTGGAAAAGTAGAAAAGGCTGAATTCGTCTAACCCTTGTCTTAAACCAAATCTAAAATTAGTCAGTTTTTTGCACGATTCCCCATTTTCCTACGGCAGAAAAAGTAGGAAAAGGCGGAAAACGTGCTAAAAAGCAGATTAAGGTTAGATTTGGGTTAGGATTGGGGTTAGATGAGGGTTAACCTTAACCCAAACCCCAACTGCCCTTTCCTACTTTCCGCCTTTTAGGACGATTTCAGCTTTTCCCAACTTTACCGCCTTTTAGTCATATCCGGAAAATGCAAGGTCATTTATACATCGCGTTTCGCGCGTGGTACCATTGTTTTTACCGCCGATTTTTTGCATATAAAGATATCAAAGCGTTATAAATTCATAACGGCTAAACACAGAAAGTTGAATTTCGGACACAACCTGGTTGTGGATAAATGCATCTTGTATGACAGTTTTTAGGATCAAGGGTGACATCATCGCGATTCAGTAATCTGAAAACCGGAAAAAAAATGGCCGTTTTTGTGTCAAAGAAAAATTAGTCGTTTACAGCTTCAAAACGGTTGGACGTGGAAAGCTCAAATTTGGACACAGCATAAGTGCATCTATAGAAACTTTGTACGTAACAATTTTGGGGACGCTTGGTCACGTGACTGCAATTATGGAGACAAAATTTCGGCAGAAAATGGTCAAATTTGAACAGATATATCTCGGTAAATACCGATGTTGATAAAAACACGTTAGCGGTTTTAGAACACACTTTCACCGTCTTTCTTATGGCTATGTTTATAATATCCGACTTGGATATCATTTTCCTTTTTTTTTCTATCTTCAGCTTTCTGTATTTTGCTTGCAAAACGCAGAGAATCCAAAGTTTGAGCGAATGTAGATATCAAAATGGGCTAGTGCCCGTCTGAATTGGAGGGTGACACGTTGGGGATCCCCCCAAATCGGACCTCCAAATTTTCAAGATTTTGACCCCTAAAGATGAATTTGGACCACCTACGGGCCAAATTAGCCCACGCTAATTCGAAATGTGGACAGGCTAAATATTCAGCGAGGTAATACAAATGCAATTATGAAACACTTGCGCACTGAAAAAAAGCTTCAGGTCTGAATTCTTTATAAGCAGCGATGAAAGAATGGAACTTGCAAAAATTGAAAACACTTTATCAACATCTCATGCGCTTGAGAGTGATAATAAGCTATAATACACACTTGCAATAGTCTAAAAAAATATCACCAATATCAAAAAATATGCGACAATAATATCGGTTCTTTTTATATGGTGGATTTGATCTTTTTATATTTCTATGGTTGGAAAATGCTAACATTTTAGGAAACCGAGATTAAAGCTTTGCGTTTTTTACAGCAATGACGACGCCTTCTTAAAGTTTCAAAATTAAGAAAAAGATTTTAACAAAGTCTTATCAAGGATGTTAACAATGCTAAGCTATTTAGATACACTTTACAGTGTATCTAAATACACTGTAAACACATGTTTGTAGCGGTTATGAAACAAGTACGGTGGGCAATGAAAGCATCTTATTCTGCAGAAAAGTTCAAAACGTGTATCAAAACAAAAAATCGAAGTCCTCAATAGGCCTACATTCCCGTCAATTTTTTTTAACCCGTCTATTTCATACATTGGGTTATTTAAGGTTTCGAGCTTCGAATAACGCCATAAAAAACGTTATTGAGCCTTATAAGGAGGCTCTAACTTCATCCTGAATCATAAAATTACCCAGATTATTTAATTCCATATTCGACTCCCCTAATTTGGATCCTGTAGGGGACTTTACTAAAAGGCGGAAAAGTAGCAAAAGGCGGAAAAGTAGGAAAATGCGGAAATTGTGCACAGCAGAGCACTGTTTTTCAATTGAAGTTTATACAGTGCTGCCGTCCTAAACAAAAAAGTGGGAAGGCTCCAAACAAGAAGTGTGTAGGCTCGTGTACAAGAAAAAAAAAAAAAGATCACCGCAGTCACTATCTTTTTCGGTCAGTTTCAGATGAAGAAAAAGAAGTCTTCAATGGGAAAAAGCTGTACTTTTTCGTCTAATATTCGAAGAGATACTTCGTCAATTACAACGATGCTTACATCATTTTTGAGGTTAGAGACTACCAAGCCTACCCTCAACGGCAGCACTGAGTTCATAGCAGTCGCTACTTACAAGCTTCAAAACTTGCCATAAAAAATGTCATAGCCCGAATATAACAAATAGCCTGAATAGTTTATCAAAATGTAGACAAACAACACAAAATAATTCAGTTACATGTTACACCTCATTTCAGATCTTCTTCATTGGCTTAAGCAGCAGAGGTGGAGTGGAGGACACAAGGCTCGAGGCCAAGGCCAAGGACACAAAAAAATCCAAGGCCAAGGACAGCCTTTCCGAGGACAGACACTCTCGAGGCCAAGGACAGGAATGCTCGAGGCCAAGGACCAAGGACACAAGCGCAAGTGCTCTCCAAAAAAAGGTCTTCACAAAAATTTTTCAAGCGATCTCCACAAAAAAACGTTTTCAAAAAAATTTTTCAAGCGCTTCACAAAATTTTAACAATTCAAAAAATAGTGCTGTCCTCGAGCCGAGGACAGGCCAATTAACAAGGACTTGAGGCCTCGAGGCCAAGGACTTGACCTTCGAGGCCAAGGCCAAGGACTTCAAAATGTGTCCTCGAGGACGTCCTCGAGGCCAAGGACGTCCTATTGGTAAAAGCCGCTTTTCTCGTAAAAAATTTTTATTTACTCTAGAGAGAACCATTCATGCATACAAGAAATGCTGGTCTACACTAAACGATGAAGTAGAAAATGTGCTAAATTTTCTTAAAAATTTCAAATCAAAATGGTGTATCCACTGCTCCCCCTTGCAGGTCAGCATTGCTTAAATAGTACTCACGTACAGGTAAAATTGCCAAAATCGGCCTACGTTGGAGTACCTTGCTGTTTAAACTTGGCTAACGTTACACTTGGGTTTTTAGTAGTTAGCCTAAACATTTCCCCGAAAAAGTACGCACTGCAAAATTGTAAAATTTTGAAGAAAAGCAATTTCTCTTCTCCAAAATAATTTTACGTAACCAGAACAATGACAGAACAACAAGCCCGCTCAGCTCACTTCTCTGTCACGAATGAAAATAAACTTCCGCTCGATTAGTAAGGCTACTCGCTGCAACAACAAAAGTAAGTTTCGTTTATGTCCGCACACTTTGCACGACATTTGAGGTGAAACCATTTTCTGCACAAAACACAAAACACTTGCTTTTCATCTTGTGCACCGCCTGGCTAATAACAAGCGTCCCATGGCTAATACCAAGCTTTACTACTGCCAAGAAATTTAGCTACACGTGCAAAAACTCCCACGCTTTGCAGAAGTAAATATACAAATCCCTAAATGGAGTCAAAATAGATTATTGTTCCCAAAACCCATTTCTCAATTAATTTTCCTACCTTTTAATCAGCTTACATTCCGCCATTCATTTTCATACTTTTCAAACAGCTTCTACGACCCTATTCATTTTTCCACTTTTTCTACCTTTTAATAAGCTCCCATTCCCCCATTCATTTTCCTACCTTTCAATGAGCTCCCATTTCCCCATTTATTTTCCTACTTTTCCAACCTTTAAATGAGCTCCCATTTCCCCAATCATTTTCCTACTTTTCCAACCTTTCAATGAACTCCCATTCCCTCATTCTTTTTCCTACTTTTCAATGACGTTCCCATCCCCCCATCCATTTTCCTGCTTTTCTTACCTTTCAATCAGCTCCCATTCCCTCATTCATTTTCCTACTTTTCAATAACCTTCCCTTCCCCTATTCATTTTCCTACTTTTCCTACCTTTTAATGAACTCAAACTCCCCCATTTATTTTCCTACCTTTCAGTAAGCCCCCCATTTCCCCATTTCTTTTCCTACTTTTTCTACCTTTCAATGAGATCCCATTCCCCCATTCATTTTCCTACCTTTCAATGAACTTGTCCATTCTCCCATTTACAGTGTTTCCCTACTTTTCCTTCCTTTCAATCAGCTCCCATTCCCTCATTCATTTTCCTACTTTTCAATAACCTTCCCTTCCCCTATTCATTATCCTACTTTTCCTACCTTTGAATAAACTCAAATTCCCCCATTCATTTTCCTACCTTTCAATGAGTCCCCCATTCCTTTTCCTACTTTTTCTACCTTTCAAAGAGCTCCCATTCCCGAATCCATTTTCCATCCTTTCAATCATCTTCCATTTTCCCATTTATTTTCCTACTTTTGCTACCTTTCAATGAGCTCCCATTTCGCATTCATTTTCTTACTTTTCCTATCTTTCAATGAGCTCCCCTTCCGCCATTCATTTTCCTACTTTTCATACCTTTCAATGAGCTCTCATTCCCCTATTCATTTTCCTGGTTTTTCTACCTTTTATTGAGCTCCCATTCCCCTATTCATTTTCCTACTTTTCCTACCGTACCTTTCAATAAGCTCCCTTCCCCCATTCATTTTCCTACTTTTCCTACCTTTCAATGAGCTTCGTCCATTCCCCCATTTATTTTCCTACTTTTCCTACCTTTCAATTAGCTCCCTTCCCCCATTCGTTTTCCTACCATTAAATGAGTTCCCATTCCTCCATTCATTTTCTTATTTTTCCTACCTTTCAATGAGCTCCTCTTCCCCCATTTTTTCTCATACTTTTCTTATCTTTCAATCATCTTCCGTTCCCCCATTTTCATTTTCCTACTTTTCCTTCACATTTTCGCTTTTTCCTACCTTGCCGTTGTAGGAAAAGGCGGAAATCGTGCTAAAAGGCCATTAGAATTAGGGATAGGAATAGGATTAGGTTAGGGTTAGGGCCAATCGTAATCCCAAACCCAACCGCCCTTTCCTACCTTTCTGCCTTTTAGGGCGATTTCCGCCTTTTCCTACTTTTCCGCCTTTCAGTCATGTCCCATTTTCCTACTTTTCCGCTTTAGGAAAAACGGAAATCGTGCTGAAAGGTTATTAGGAGTAGTTTTAGGATCGGGATTGGTATAGGGTTTGGTTAGGATCAACTATAACCTTAGCTCAAACCCCAACCGCCCTTAAATTCAACTTTCCCGCCTTTTAGCATGATTTCCGCCTTTTCCTACTTTTCCGCCTTTTAGTTAGGTAGTTTTTCCGTCTTTTCCGCCTTTTCCTACTTTTCCGCCTTTTAGCAAAATTTCCGCCTTTTCCTATTTCCGCCTTTTAGTAATGTCCACAAATAGGAGTTAAATTAAGCAAACACACCACAAAATAATTCGGGGCAAAAACCACCAGCATCTGAAAGACACGTTACATTTGGCATTTTGCTTCATGAAAAATGCAAAATAAAACTAAAAAAGTAAAAATTACTTACTGCAACTTTAATGAAAAAAAAAAAAACGCGTTGGCCTCCTTTAAACCATTCTGCTGGGGCCCCCGTTGAAAAGGTACCCTTTTTTAGACTTGGGTCTGGTAGAGGGGCCCGCGGGCTACCGATTGCACCCAAACCCGAAGCTCGGGGCGCGTCGGAAAGTTAAATGGGAAAAAATTGAAAAAATTTTCCAAACCAGTTTTGTTTTCTGCGTAAGTTTTTTTGAGTATTTTTTTTTTGGCAACGTCGTTTTATTTTCATATGATCCTGTTTGATGATTAAGTTTTCAATTATGACGTAATGACTCATTTGATATTTGGCGGTTGGCAACACTGCTGAATATTTGTGACGTAGTTTTTTCTTTGCTCTTTTCTTGCGGCAACACTTTCTGCTAGAATGACGCTGATTATTCTGCCAGAATGACGGTGGTGTTTTTGCTTGTAGTGGAGGGTGCGTGGCACTCCGTTATCTCCCCTCTGAAGATGCTCGGCCATATACGCTCTGGTATCAACTTTTATTTTGCGTCAATTGGTGGTCAATTCTGACAATTTTGATTGGTGATTGCCATAGTTTTGCGGTAGCAACCAGGTCCGTTGCTACGGTAAAACTACTGTACGTAGTTTGGTTTCAGAGCGTATACCAGCCGAGCGAAAAGTTAGGTTGAATAAATAGCGTTGTTCATTGTTTCTTTGATACCTCTACCGGAAGAGCAGTGAGGCTGGGCTAACCTATTATTAATTACCATCCCCGGTAGACCTGGTGATAACATTCACTCTTATTCTCTAATTAAGTTGTAGATATGTTCAAAAAATCAAATTTTCATTACACGCACTGTACTACGCTGAAGAGTGAAACGAGTTTGCGGGGCCCATTGCCGCGACATTGCGCCTGGACAACACAGCTCCTTTCGAAGAAAAGTTGCAGCAGTGGCGAGCCGTTGGCAACTCTCCAATTTGACCGATCCAGGATTTGAACCTAGACCTACCGTACCAGAGTCGAGCTCGTTACCGCTCGGCCATCTTGCCGATTTTTGTTGTAGATAATGCGCATAATGCATAACAGAATGCATGAATGTATTTGCTACGACTAACATGGTCGGCAGTGTGGTCGAGCGCCATTTTTACGGTGGTCATGATCGAAAGGTCTGCAGTTCAACTCGCGCCCTCGTGGCATTGTTTCGTCCTTAGATAAAACGCTTCACGACGCTTATCTCTGCTTGGTGGAAATGGGAAGGAGCAATAAAACGTTCGACAAAACACCGGTAACTCCTAAGCGGGTGAGGATTCATCCAACGTATAGTACCATTGTCGCTTTCCCGTGAAAGAAGGATAAAGATGGAACCAATCAATCAATCAGAATAGGTAATGCAATCGCAGGGGCGTAGCCAGGTGGGGAAAGGTGGCCATGCCCCTCACTTCGATAGTGTGTAACCAAAAAAAGTTCCAGTGTGAACCCAGGTATATGCTGATTGTGAAACGCTGCAAAAATGTGGAGCAAATCGAATCATCCCGACGAAGATAATGCATATAATATCTGCTTTGTGCTGCATTTTATTTGGAATTAAGCTACCTCACAACGACCGACAGAAAATCTTTTTTTAAATGTGCTGCTGCACTTACATAGGTTGACTCCGAATGATCAATAGATAATAATTAAACCCCTTTTAAATTCTACTGTAATTGCATAGATTGCAAAACAAAATAGATTTTCGCTGACAACATAAAATGCAGGTTCAATGTATAAAAACAGAGCTAAAATAAAACGTAAAACCAGATCTAAAAGCTTTAGATCTGGTTTTACGTTTTATTTTAGCTCTGTTTTTATACATTGAGCACTTTCTGCAAGCGCGTAAAATGCAGGTTCTCTCGAAATCAGCGATTGTTTGCATTCAGCTTTTCCATTCGTACACTAAGCAATACTGCACTAGACCAGTTCTATTGAATTAGCAAAAAAAGCAAGCTTGCTTTTCCAGCAAGACGGTGCTTTTTTTCTTCAAAACAGACCGAAATGGTGCAACGTTGTTACGCGTACGCGATTAGTCCACTGGATAATTATGAATGAACCATGCGTCACAGGCCATTATGACGTCATAGATACCTCGATTGAAAATGTTACTATGTTTACAGCTACTTGAGAAGAAACCAAAAAAAGCTCAGTTTTGAAAAAAGTTATAAAAATATCACCGGATCATCTCTATAAGGTGTTGCAAGTACTATTAACACGATTCAAAACTCAAAAAACAGTGATTTTGAGTTCCCTGTCCCTTTAAGGTACTGATATGTTCAACAACTAGTTCTCTAAATTTAGTAACCAGTTTGCATGAACTGCATGAAGGTCATCACAGAGTACAGAGTCTATCAAAACCTTAACTTGTTAGGTGTGAAATTATTTTTAACACTTTTGCTGTTACAATGTGGAATAAAATTTGCCACTCGTTTGTTTGTCTGTCAGTCTCTTTTTTTAACAGTCGGCAAAAATCTTGCACCTTGAGTACAACAATTAGACTTAGAGTTTTTAACCTGTTAACAAGACAATTGCAGTTTGAACAAGTACCCTATAGCTATACACCGTCTGAATAACATCATAGCTGCATAGAATACCAGACAGATAATAAGAGAATGTAAGCTATTACTAGTTGAGACCACAGAAATGAATATTGTCATTTTCTACATAAAGCAATTGGTTTAGTCAAAATTTGTTTTCGAACTAAATGAGTTACCGATTAGTTTTAATACCAGCACATGCACTCACTTGAGCAGCTGTATCTATTCCAACCTTCATTCTCTTTATGCAGGTAACTACAGGTAGAGAAATTTTAAATACAACTCAGTACAAGTAGGCAAGGGTTTAGCAAGGATTTTTGATTGGGGAGGGGCCCAAACCACAAATCACATTCAATGACATCATAATACATTTGTATTGGTGACAACCAGAAAGAAAAAGGACTGCACTCAGTGCAGTGCACGATTTGTTTGCAGAGTTAGGCGAAGTTTTTCCGCCAAAATTTAGGTGAGGACCAAAAAAAAAACACGTACTGCCAGGGTTTGAAACAAGATCGAAAGAAATAAAAAAACAAACTGAAGTTAGAAGAGCCTTGTCAGTCACACCTTCATCATTGCACATAAGGGGGGCCCGGGCCCGCCTCTCTGGCTATGCCTATGCAGGTATGGTAGGCTATTGGAGGGCAATGACAGATGAACGACTTAGTGTGAAGACGGCTGTAATTCCACCATCACAACAGACAAAGCAGTACACTCACTCACAGTAACTTAATAAGCCTATCGGATAGGCCTAGCCTACTTCAACTGAAACTGTATTGAAAGGTTAGGGTTGGATTAAATGAATAGCTTAGATTGGAGCACTCATTAGGGTTAGGGTTAGATTTTGGGGCCTAGCTTAGACTAGAGGTCAGCAGGTCAGTTTTATAAATATATGGTACCGGTCCTAGGCTAGGCTACTTCATTTTCATATTCTTGTTTAGTTCTGTGGCTTACATTAATATACTCTCACCGTAAACTGTTGCTGCCCCCTATTCTATTATTTTCTTCATGTGCAGTCTGCTCTTTTACTTTCGTAGTACGGTCAGCAATCTTTTTATAAATTTCGATTACGCGTACCGGTAGTCTATTTCTCTATTGTAGTCTATTTCTCTATTTCTTCGTTGGTAGTGACTATTTCACCGAAAATTTTCAACTTAGAGAGAATAAAACGAGAATGAGAAATATTCATCCGCGCTTTTTTTATTTGCTTTTTTAGGGGTTAAGATTAGGGTTTAGGTTAGGGTTTGGGTTAGGGTTCGATTTGGGAATAGTTTTAGACTAAGCATTTGAGTTTGTGTTATATTTGAGTCAGAATTAATAAAAAACTAGATAAAAATTTCCGGTGAAATAAAGCCTTCCTATTTCAAATTGCAGATTCTTCCTTTTAAGCGTCTTATTTTCGGCCACGCTTACCTAACCTATTTTACTGAAAGTGATACGACTCGCCCATCCAGTAGGCTATACTAGGTAGACAGTACCCGTAACCCTAAGCTGCCGATGATGACCTATCGTTTGCCACCACCGTCACTCTGGCAGAAGGTAAAGTCTAGAACACTAAAAAAAAGCACTCAGAATCAACACGCTTGAGTGATTTTCCGATTGTGTTTTTTCGTGTGTGATTGAAGATGTTCGGAGAACGTAACGAAGAAGGAAGGCTTTATTTCACCGGAAATTTTTATCTAGTTTTTTATTAATTCTGACTCAAATATAACACAAACTCAAATGCTTAGTCTAAAACTATTTTGGACTCAGACTGAGATCCCTGTGTTACCTGTCTCTACATTCTATTTGAATAAGATTTTAGAGAAAAAAAAAGAACTGTGTTACAAATTAGCTCTCTAGCGCTTGCTTATTCTATTTGAATAAGCAATTACTATAAGAATTAGGACTACTGTAGGCTATTCTATTTGAATAAGGCCTAAGATAAGATTGGAATAAATTCTATGTGAAATAAGACTATCTGAACAAAATATTGACTGACCTAATTTTGATTAAAGCTACAATATGGAGCTAAACTCCATCTGTCGTTTATGCAAACGCAATGTGAAGGAAAAAGAGAACAGCATTGCCTGTGACCTATGTGACTGCTGGCAACACATCAAGTGCCTCAAAATTCCTATAGATGTTCATACCTTCATGAGCAAACAAAGGGATGGATCAAAGTTTGGGATATTTCAATGGATCTGCCCTAGTTGTCAGCCTGCTTTGGATATAGTAACACAATGTACAGGCAAGGTTGCTACTTGCATTGATGTTCAAAACAAAAAAATTGAAGATCTGGAATGTCAAGTTGCTAAATTAACTTCAGTGGTTGAATCCAGTTATGTGAACAGCATCCCCTCTCATGACAATGACAGCAACGTTGAGACTGAGTTACAAAAGCTAAATGGCTCAGTTGCTGCTCTTGCTAATAGAATATCTTCTGATGAAGCAACCTCTAGTTCGGAAACAGTTTTAAACTATGCTGAGGTCTTAAAACTCCCCGCTGCTCCAATGATGATGACCAAAAAAGAGAAAGCTAAGCCAAAGGAGATTGTTTATCTGAAGCCTAATGTTGTCAATGCTGAAAAGTCTCCTTCTCAGATGCAAAATATGCAAAAACGTCTGACTGAAGCATTGAGCTCGGTGGAGGTTTGCTTTATGAAAGAGAACAATCAAACTGGCTTAATTGCTCTTGGTCTTCCAAACAGTGAGAGTAAAGACAAAGCCTCTGAAATCATCAGTAAGTCTGACCTGGATTACTCTTTGAGTATGTATACTAAATCACTCCCAAAAATATCAGTGTCTCAAATTCCTATTGAAGTTCTGGATTCCAATTCGAATTCTCTAGAAGATGATAGGGCTGCTGTTAAAGGAGCAATCTTAGCAAAATGTGATGTTATTGCTGATCTTTACAAGGATGGCCATACATTTGAGGTTGTTTATGTGAAAAAACATGTGCAATATGTTAATGCAGGCATAAAAGTTTCACCATTGATAAGAAACTGGGTTATCAGGCGTGGTCATTTATTTATTGGCAACTCCTCCTGTCCAGTGAATGACAGAATTTTTATCAAACAATGTTTCCATTGCCAGAAAATTGGTCATGTGTCCAAGAACTGTCCAGCTAAAACTGAATCTGCAACATGTCTGTTCTGTGCTGAAAGTCATCGGTCGGCTGCTTGTACAGTGAAAGCAGACAAGACTAAGCACACATGCAGCAATTGTTTAGTAAATGATCGTACTGTAGGAAGGTCAAATCATACTGCTAATTCATTTGATTGTGAACACATACAGAAGGAAATTAGCAGACTTCAGCAAAAAATTGAATACAATTCAAAAAACGTAATGTAGACTCACAGTCTGAGTATAGTCACCACTTAAAAATTGGATTATTTAATGCCAGATCCATCTGCAACAAAATAACGTCTGTTCTGGATCTCATCCATGAACATGAAATTGATATTCTCTGTGTAACTGAAACATGGTTGCGCATGAATGATAGAGCCAAAGCAAGGGAGATTCATGAAATGGGATTCTGCATTCATAGCAAAGCTAGAGCTGGAAGAGGTGGAGGCTTGGCATTCATCTTTAAACCATGTCTCCAACTCGTTCGCAACAATGTTTATCAGCAGTATAATTCTTTTGAAGTAATGGAGGCAACCATTAAAAATCAACACAAATGCTTGAGAATCTGTCTCATTTATAGACCTGGTAGCGGCAGAAGAAATCGTAAGGATAACAAATCTTCCAATTTGTCTTGCTTTTTTGATGAATTTGAATCTTATCTTGATGATGTATCCACAAGGGATGGGAAACTTATATTTGCGGTGATTTTAATTTTCATCTAGAAGATAGTTTGAATAGAGACACAATACCATTTTGTTCATTGCTTGAGAGTCGAGGCTACTGACCATTAACTGACAAGAACCATCGAGCAACACACTGCAATGGAGGCTTGCTTGATGCATTTATAGTCCCAAACAATGCTGCTGACAGAGTTGACCTTACATGGCCATTGGTTACTGTTACAAGGTTGCCACCGAAGTCGTCCCTTGGACATCTCGACCCACCTAAGTCGACCCACTAACAACATGGCGTCCGAACAAGTCGTCCCGACAGCGCTCACTCAGATACGCTAACATGTAGACTTTTTCTTATTGGTACTTCTTTTTTACACGACATAAAAAGGTGGTGAGTGAACAAAACCGTATGGTTACGTGTAATACATTGACACGCGCTCAAACAAAATTGCTGTAGCGGAACGGTAAACCGTAACAAACCGTCGCCACGAACAAACACGCGAAAGAAAACGAAGCGAATTATGCTATCTTTTTTGCAAGTACAATCGTGTACGTACACGAGGCACATTTTTGCTTAATACATTTAAGAACAAACAAAACGAATAAATTTTAAATTCAAAAAGGCATGAGGCTGAAAATTGGTAAATATTACGAACAGCCAGCTGCAACTCAAAATTTATTAATTTTGATAAAAAAAGAGTGTAATTTGTTCAGCACAAATTAAGCGATAAATGAATATTGAGTATTAATTGTAATTTCGCGAAGCTTTGCATCTGTAAGAGCAGTGCGCTATTCTTCCGTTTTTTCCACGTTGAAACTAGCTCAATAAATTTTAAACCTCACAGCAAATTTATAACCTTTTCTGCTAGATAGCCACGCATAAACTCAAGCCAAAATATTAGCGTTTAAACTTGTTCTGTACCCGACCTGTAAGTAAGGGGGGAGGGCCGATGAAGCTGGGCAGTTTAGTTTTTTTAAATGGCTCTAAAAACTTACGAAAGGTGATTCAATTAGGGTAAAAAAATGGTTACTTTTCTAAAAAATTACAAAAGCTGGGGGTTCAGCACCAAGCCCCCGTCTGTGATACACTAAAGTAGCACAAGTTTGCTCAGCTCCACCGTCCACCGTCTAAATGAGACAGTCTTCGATAAAAAAAGAAAGGAAATTGACTTTTGCTTCAAGCTCCTCCCTTAGCAAAACCGTGGTTGCGCGCCCGATACCACGGTGTTTGTACTCTACTGATATTTTTAAATACAGAACTGTAACAGAATTGTAATTGTGACATTACTTGAAAATGCTTTGCTCAGAAAATGTTTTTGAAAATATCAATCTCTTAACCACGCAAAGAAAACTCAGAATTTTATCCGGCGCATGCCCAGTCTTCACATGTCACATGTTGTTTTTTTTTTAAACAAAATTGCGTTGGAATTACGCGAGCGATTCAGCCCAAAGACGTTTTCACGTAACCAAAATGCTCCAAAATTAGGCCGAAGACCTGACTTTTTTAATCGGATTTTACCTGTTTACTGGGCTTATTTTTACTTATGACCAGTGGTCTTAGTATGATCAGTTGGCCCGAAGCATTCAAGTCTCATTCATATCATCGTATGGCACTCCTTCAAAAAGTTTGGACAATCCTGGGTTTAAGCATAATTCGTCATCTGTCTATGCACAAAAAACAAAAGTTGCACATCTTGCCAGTGTATGAAATTGCGCTTGCCGACGCATCTTTTAAAATAATACGCCTCAGTACTTTTTGAACGTTTTGATCTAAAGACAAAAGGTCAGTTTGGAGCCGCACAAAAGCAGCCATAAAAGAAGCAAAGAAAATAACCAAAATCACATTGTTACAGTGTACCAATTTAATTGAAACGATATACTGTACCGTAATGCTCGAAGCAAAGTAATCTTTGCCTTAGCACAGAACAAGTAAAAACATCCCAATAAGTTAAATTACAAAATTAGCAATGCAAGCAAAAAATCTACTCACTGCAAAGCGTTATTTAGCTGTGTTGCTTCGGGACTGGACCGGCTTATTATTATTATTTTAGGTTGGGCCACTGTGAAGGAACCTTGATTGTTCTTTGAGTAGAGTATTAATCGATTATATTTTATTTTTGTCACAAAATTAAAACAATAATGCACGAGAGGATCGGTTATTGTGTTTCTAAGTGCGGATTAGGAGGGCTGCGAAGTGGCCTGCCGGTCTGCGAGTCAAGCAGCTGTCCATCAAGCTCAGGAGTGGCCAAGTGACCGCTTATCTACAAAAATGGCCAAGGAACGATCGGTGAAAGGCACCTAAGTATTCTTTAAATGCCTTAACAAAATCGTCTCGTCTGTTTTAGACAAATTATTGCCAATACTGACACGCAACTAATCATTATCATAATCACTTTATTTACATTATTTACAAGAATTACGCTGAACGTTTTCGGCAAAGCACTATGCCCTTGTCAAAGCACCTAAACACAGATAATAAACTACTAGTTTTCACATAGAATAAAATCAAAATTAATTAACGCTTTCGCTGACTTTTGCTGTCGTTAAAAGTTCGAATTGAAACCAACTAATTATGTCAACACATGCGGTCAGGCAAATGAAACAGTGAAGTTAAACGTTGGACAAACGGGCGAAAAAGTTTCCTAAAGTTGTCATAATAAATATTTAAGCAGCTGTTGTGGGTAATTTTCAAATTACTGTCCAGCCAAAATGACGAGTGTACGATCAAACACTACCGAATCAATCAAAATATTTTTAACAAGAACGAAGAACCATTTCCGTAGAGTTGCCTGTTGAGTTTGGGTTTGTATTTTTTAATTAACAGCGCTTCATGAATTTTGGTGTCGTAGTCCGAACCACACCTACGTAAAATTGAAAACGGTTTTAAAATATCATCAGATTTGACACAATTATTGCAGTCTAAAATATGCTCTTTAACAGCACTTTTTCTAGTTATGCTGTTTAATGACCAATGTTCCTTTGCTCTAGTTACCAAGTGCCTGGCTGACTTACCAATGTAAGTCAGATCCGCCTCACGCGGACATGAAAAACGATAGACAACATTGGACACTAGGGGCGTAGGAGTACGTGATTTTAAGTTGAAATAATTGCCAACTTTGAACGTTTTATACGTAGGTATCAGTTTTACTGAAGTCAAATTAGCTATTAACTTAGATAGTTGTTTTGTGAAAAGCTGTGAGGATTTGCCAACGTACGGTACACTGAAAAATAGTTTTTTTTCGTCCACATTTTCTTTGTCTTGTAACTGTGGTGCCTTAATTTTTAAAAACTTTTCGACACATTTATCAAAAAACCAATTTGGGTAGCCATTAGCGCGGAACATATATCGTAAATTCTTAACTTCTGTCCAAAAAATATTGTCTGTGGAACAAATTGTTTTTGCTCTTTTTAATAGACATATTATAAGGCCGGTTTTCCACTGTTCAGGACACGCTGCACTAAAGTTGAGAAGGACACCAGTGTGTGTAGGTTTCCTCCAAATTCGAGTTTCGAGAATGTTTTCATTAATATTGATTTGCACGTCCAAGAATGGAAATGCGCCAATTGACTTTTCCATCGTAAATTCCAAGTTTTTGTGTTGATGGTTTAACACCTCTAAAAACTTAGAGCTAGACTTTTCTTCTTCGAATATGGCAAAAATGTCGTCCACATATCTCAAATATAGTTTTGGTGAGCAGTCCAAGTTTTGGGTCAGAAGTTTCGTTTCTACTGTAGCCAAAAAGAAGTTAGCAAGTGTGGGACCTAGTGGTGATCCCATTGCAACTCCGTCAATGAGTTGGTATAATTTGTTTTTGTACAAAAACATGCCCTGAGTAGCAATACTCATTAGTTCTGTGAAATGTTCTTTCCTAATTGGTGGCACGCAAGTTTTGTCCGAATATATTTTTTGTGTTATAATGTCAATTGTTTCGCGGAGAGGTACGTTTGTAAATAATGATGCTACGTCAAAACTAACGAGGTGGTGTTTTTGATTGAAGTTGAATTGTTGCAGTTTGTCAATCAGATCATTAGACGAATCGATCATATACGTTCCAGGTATATAAGGCTTTATTATGGAGTCCAGAAATTTGGCAAGATTATATTCAGGAGCGCCAATCATAGATACAATAGGTCGCGCAGGGTTGTCTTTCTTGTGCACTTTTACAGCTCCATATAGTTTTCCTGGGACTGAGCCGGAGGGGAGAAGACTGTCAACCAATTTGTCGTCATAGGACTTCAGATATTCCTTGATTAATTTTCGAATCAGTTGTTCTCGGGTAATAATTGGGTGGGTTTTAGCGGTCTCGGGTATTTCAGTAAATTTTGTCGAGTCTGAAATTATTGAGTCGAGTTTTGAATAATAGTCATTAGAATTTAAAATCACTACACCCCTGCCTTTATCAAATTTACAGACCTTGATGCTTTCATCTTCAGCAAGAGATTTCAACGATCGATGCAACGCCTGATTTGACCTATTTCCGCATACAATTTTGGCTTCATTCATAAACTTCCGAAAGTAAAATTTAATTTGGTCTTTCAAGGGCATAGTGCTTTGCCGAAAACGTTCAGCGTAATTCTTGTAAATAATGTAAATAAAGTGATTATGATAATGATTAGTTGCGTGTCAGTATTGGCAATAATTTGTCTATGGTTAGTTAAGACAACCTCTCTTCCCAAGCTATATTATCGTCTGTTTTAATCCGAAGCAATAAGCCTAAGTTATTATAGTGCAGCAAGTAGGCATAAATTCTGCTTCAAGCACAAACCCATATCTTGTTTCATTGTTGTTTTTTTTGAGGATCGGCGGTGTGCTGCAAGCGAAGCATTTAAAATATTATGCATACATATACTGCACGTACATAACCTGACGCAAGCTAGCGGCTGTGAAGTATATATGAATTTTCGCATTCTGGCGCTAGAAATTAGGCACTTTGCTACACATATTTTCTGAACTGTTCTGTTGTAGATAAATATTGGAATGATTTAAATGACTGGCTTTCCGCAAAATTAAGAATTAACGTTTCTTTAAATCAAATTTAGAAATTGCTTAGCATTTGGGATCAAAGAGTTGATTTTCTATTTATAGATTGCTTGTAAGTGCAAGACTTTTGATTTACCGATGTGAATTTCAAAACCGGACATGTTTTTCAATGCAATTAATCTGGTTAAAAAATCTGAATATATATAATAGCAAGATATAAGAACAATTTAACTTTTCATTTTCAAAAATATAGGTCTGTTTCAATTGAAGTTTTCTTTACTGTAATTAATGTTGTTTTGTGAAGTATGACGTAATTTTGAAATTATCTTTATTTTTGTCTCATGTTTTTTTACGTTGAGATAGTAATTAGAAAAAATCACGAAATAAGAATAATATATGAATTCTAATTTCAGAAAGTGGGCTTATTTCATGTGAATTATTTTTTTACGCTGGGACTGTAAGTAATGATGTTTTGTGAATTATTACAGACCAGTGGCGTACGCAGGATTTTTCAATGGGGGGGGGTTTCAAAAGTGACATCAGAAACTTTTTCGCGATCTATACTTTGGCAAATAAATAACTTAGCATAATGTAACAAGATGGAGTCAAAGTGACACAGTGCGTAATGCAAATCAAACTTTTCAAACAACAAACAATTAAGCATATATCTATAGTTAACATCATAAGGTTTGCGACTGAACGATGAAGAAAAAATTGCTCGAAACAAAAGCTACAAAAACCCTTATGATTATAAACAGTGCAAAACGCGGCAGGCACATAGCTAGAAATTCGCAATTGAGGAGGCTGTTGTGGGGGT
This sequence comes from Trididemnum nubilum, assembly GCA_963965965.1. Lineage (NCBI taxonomy): Eukaryota > Metazoa > Chordata > Ascidiacea > Aplousobranchia > Didemnidae > Trididemnum > Trididemnum nubilum. The sequence goes on from OZ014484.1 coordinate 21,845,121, forward strand.
CTGGGGGCGGAGACCCCAGCAGCCGGAGGCACGGGGGTTTGGGGGCAGAGCCCCCAGCGCTTGAAAATTTTGCATTTTTTTTTCAAAAATAACTTAATTTTAGGGCTAATCCTGCGGACAAATTCAAAAATAACCTGCGGACAAATCCACTAATTTTAGGGCTATATTGATTAAAAATAATGCTTTTAAAACGTGGCATAGAAATTGGTAGTGCAAACCTGATTGAACTGTTTGCATAAATGGGCTATGTGGAAGGTGACTAATAGTAAAATTTTAGCTCTCTTGTTTACATGCTGGTAAATCATAAAATCCTATAGTTGAAGAAAACTCACACAGAGTAATTTATTTCGTCTATATTTTATAAAGAAAAATAGATGGAAGGGGGAGGGGCTAACGAAAAACATTTTGAGACAGGTGATTTGTAATTAACTAGTACTAAGTAGCCCCCCTCCTATTCCTAAGTATATAATATGTTCGCTGACGAAACCAATGTTTAGCGTTTTTACAATAGCGATCAAACTTGATTGCTTACTTTTGGCCATTTTTCAAAGTTTTCATTGATTTGTGGGTTTTGTTTTTGAAAAATTAGCCCCCTCCCCCCTAAATTTATGTTTCAAAAGATGTTTTAATTCACTTTTTAGTCCATTCCATTGCAAAAAACAGTCTCAGAAGTGCAAAAAACGTAGTATTTTTCTTATTCTGCTTTTTGGTTGACAGGCCAATGGGGGATCTATAACCCCCCCCCCCCCCCCCGCCTACGCTACTTAAAGTTACTCTGACTCGTAATACGACATTCCAGAGTTTCAGTATTACACTTAGCCGCTGACAATGTTGCATTAAATAACAAAATAAATATTTATCATAATTAAATATTTTGTATTAATAATATGAGAGTAAAGAAGGAGCTTGTTTGTTTTGCGCAATAAGGCGAGATTTTGAATGATATACGTCGGATTAATATGGAGGATGGTTTAAACCCCCACCCCCCTGTGTACGCCTTTGCGCGTAAGTGAGCTATGTGGGCGGTGGCTAATGGTAACATTTCAGTCCTCAAATTTACAAGCCGGTAAATCATAAGTCATAATTTGAAAAAACTCACAAGCATTTATATTCTGTATTTTATAGAATGAGACAGTTGGAGAAAGGGGGGTAGAGGGGGGGCGAATGGAACGAGATTTGAATGGATTAATTATTAATTAATACTGAAACCCCATCTCCATATTTTTGATGAAGCCAATGTTAAGCATTTTTAGCGGTTAAATTTGCTAATTTTGGCAATTTTTTGAAGTTGTTATTGATTTATAAACCCTATCTTCGACAAATTACCCCCCCCTAAGAAACTTTAACTGCTTCAAAAGTTGCTTTAAATCATGTTGGAGTCCGTGTCATTGCAAAAAAACAGGCTCAAAAGTGCTAAAAACGTGATATTTTCTTTACTGTGCATTTTAGTCGACAGACCAATGGGGGGGGTTTGAACTCCCAAAACCCCCCCTTGCGTACGCCCTTGTTACAGACAGACCAACCGGTTTTCTTTTGTAACGTAACGTTTGTTTTGGTTTTTGCTGTGCTTTGCTTACATTAAAATTTACTTAAGATAAAAAAGTTATAGATGTTGAAGGCGATTCTACACCGCTGCACCATCAGCAAGCGAAGGCTCGATTCTTTGTCTTTGCCAGTTCCGTAATACGCGTAGAAATTTCTGTTAAAAAAGTTGTCTTATGTTCTTTTTAAATTTATGTTCGTTCTGTTCTAAAATAAGATTAACAAATGGCGTGGCGGTAAATATGTCGGACTCTGATGCCATAAGTTGAGGGTTCGATTCCTTTTGCCGTTGCGATTTCCGCAAATACACGTAAAAGCAGCGTAGCCGAGAAGCGAATGGACAATACAATAAATTAACATTCTTAATCAAAATGTTCATTTCTCGGAAGCAGCTTCTCCAAATGGAGAGCGCTCTCTATTTTAACAATTCTTCTTGACAAGTGTCATACGAAAAGCTGCTTTGAAGAAATGAACATTTTGATTAAAGCAATTCTCAAGTTTTGCACCACCAATTAACTTTTCAAATCAATATCCCTTATACAAACTACTTCTAAATACAGAATCTTGCATTTTTATGCTTCCCCCAAACGTTGTACTGTACTTGAACACGCGCTTAAAAAAAAGCAGTGCAGGTGTATAAAAAGCAGCTAAACTTTTATTTACATAATAATTACCTCGTCTAACATTATGAAATTATTTTGGCAATTACTGCACATAAAAAATAATTTCTGTTTCTAGCCAGCCCGCAAATTACACATACGGGTACGAGTAAAAAGATCAATGAACTGTAGAAATAAACTCACTACACAAGACAGGCCAGTTAAGTAAGATTTCACGATACCAAGCAATTTAACGTATGCCTATGTTTTCACGGAAGTGTTTGAAATCAAACTCTGTACTGTGGATTACGTTGTAACCCAAAGTCAAAAAAACTTGAGAGATAAGACTTTCTGTGGACAAGGCATACGCCAAAGCAGTCAAAATTACAATATCAGTAAGCTCATTCACGATTACCCTTTTTGTGTAGTAGCCGGAAACCGAAAAAAAAATCAGCTTCAAATCAATCATTACGTCATCAAACTCCACAAAACACACTTTACATTTATACTACAAAACGCGATCAAAATCAGATGGAAACCGAGCAATACTATCCAACTTATTTCGGCTGGTCTATAGGGGACGTAAAATCGTGAGTGTACGCGCGTATCCTTGGTTTATTTCAACCAAATGGAGCCTGTGCGCTGGGCCTACCGAATTTCTGTTTAAAATAAACTAAAAATACGCTTGTACGCTCACGATTTTACGCACATTGTAGACCGGGCCTTGCACTTGCACTGCAATTTTGGAAACGTCATAATAAAAGGGCAAAAATGCATGCATCTAAAATCATACTTTTTCCAGTATGCCAATTTCGACCCGTTACCCCCCCCACCCAAAAAAAAAACGCAACAAATCAAAAAGAGTTTAATATGTTTGGTCTTTGTCGGTCTTACACAGTAATCAGGGGAGTTTAAGAATTATTTTAAACGTACTTTTAGTTCATTTCGGTTTCATTTTGACTAAATACGTAGAAAATTCTTGTTTAATTATTATCAACTTTTGATAAGAGCATTTTCACAAACGGCATCCATTACAAAATATTATCTAGAAACAAACAACAGCAGCTGCATCTTCATAAAGCGGTAAATCTTGAAATACTAAGCAAGAAAAAGAGTGAAATTTTTTCGTGCTAAAGCCGCAGTGTCTTTACGTCATTACTTCTCAAAGATCATTTTACTTTGTCGTAACAAACGTAACAAAACCTCTTCACGAACATCAGCCATTGTTTTCAACAAGCTCATTAAATCTGCGGTTACGACACTGGCGCAACCGAGGAGGAGGGCTACGGAGGCTTCAGCCCTCTCACGTTAGCAAAGTCAAAAAGAAAATTTAACCCACACTACAAGTGTTAAAACGTGTTTTCGACCTGACCTGTAAGTAAGGGGGGCGTTAGAGGGATGTATTTTCTGAAAAATCACAAAAACCGCCAAGCAGTTGGGGCTTTGCCTTTGCCGACCTCGATGACTTCCGCCCTACGGCGGCTGTTGGCTCTACCTCCAACCCCCCGTCTGTGATACACATGAAATGCACCGGTTTGCTCAGCCATAACGTTGAATCATAACAAAGGAAGATTAATGTCTAATCATTTCTCCCGGCAATAAAGAATGACGTCGGCTTAATTGAGCCATTGAACTTTACTTAGTTGCCGAAGCTACACATTTTCTAATTTGAACAATCGCACACATGATATAATCATAGTTTTTTTTTTCAAGTTAGTGGCACAAAGATAAAAGGGGGTTTTGAAATTAATATATATTGTACCAAAAATTAAATAATAAAATATACCTTATGAACCAAAGTAAATGTGTTCCGTTTGGACCATGGGTGCCCAAAAGTTTCAGGAACGGTGCGGAACTTTTTCTGGGATTTATCTGGCTGCACAGCAATTCTCACAAAACTTCGATAACTTTTATCCGAATACTGCTTATATAAGTTTTGTGTTTTTCTACTAAATTAACAGTCTTGTTTATTGCACAGCGCCATCCGTAGGGGTACCATATTTTCATTGACCAAAAAGAGGACAGTTCCTAAAAAAGAAGCCCAAGGTGCCAAACTCGCGGAAGGTACCGAATTTTCATTGTTCTTGAATCAGAATTTCTGGGAAACCTCGGAAATCCAAACGTTTTTTCAAAAAAAAAAAAAAAAAAGGTCTTCACCGAAATTTAGACTGATTTTTCGGCCAAAATCGGAAATCCAAACGTTTTTTCCGCCCAAAAACAGGTGGTCTCCAAAAAAAAAGGTCTTCACCGAAATTGAGACTGATTTTTCGGCCAAAATCGGAAATACAAACGTTTTTTCCGCCCAAAAACTGGTGGTCTCCAAAAAAAAAGGTCTTCACCGAAATTGAGACTGATTTTTCGGCCAAAATCGGATATTCAGGATATTGTCTTCGTTGGTTTGGTCTTCAATCCCTCCTTTAAGCTCTGAGCATTGAAAAAGAGGACTTTTGGCTACTTTTTGGGTGTCCTCGGAGGACAATTCATTTTAAACCGAAAAAGAGGACAAATCCTCTGAAAAGAGGACGTATGGTAGCCCTAGCCATCTGGTACATCATATCTAGGATTTTCTAAGGTAGGGACTTGAACTAAAGGCTAACATTTTTCTATGCCGAAGTTTGCAGACATAGCCGGATTTACAAATACACCACTTTTTTTAAATGGCGATAAAATGGCAAATTTTTATGAATCACAAAAATGGCCCAGCGGCTGGGGATTTTACCCCTGATGTCGTCCATGCTGATGCGTTTTAAATATTTATAACGTGGTTGAAACCTGTTGCGTATATAATTTTCTTGGGTGTGAAACTAAAATGTTCGAAATTGTCACTAGAGTTTTCTTGCCAAAAAAGCTTGATGTGTATTTAAATAGGGTTCTTTAAGCTTGTCAAGTTTTTCACGAAATTACAAACTTGAAAATGGAATATCGAGACCCGTGGACGTGGAGACCCTACAAGCTTCAACCTGCACGGCTTATTGGTAAATCCGGCTATGCCTGCTAACTTCGGCATAGAAAAATGTTGGCCTTTGGTTCAAGTCTTTACCTTACCAAAATCCTAGATATGATGTACCGTATGGCGCTGTGTAATAAACAAGACTGTTAATAACATTTTGAGCCACGTGAAAGAATTGACTTGCTTAGTCAATTCATTCGCTCAATTATACGTCCGCCAGGTCCGAAACACTTTTAAAAGCTATAGCCGCAGCAAAGTCATGAAAAAGCTAGTTTATAGCTAAATATTTGCTGAAATGGTGTTGAGAGCAAAACTATTCCCAATTAAGTAGAACAAGCTAAAACAAGTTTGATTACCATTGCTAACAACACAATTAACATTTGGGTCTCTGTAGTAAATGTTTTTAAAGTTTTTAGAGAAGGAACCTCCTAAAAAACAAGGCATATACTTCAAAATATAACTCTGAATAAGTAAATCCCTGAATAAACTTCTTGAATAAACAGTCATTGCTTAACTTAGTTTTATTCTTTGGTGAATGTTATGTTTGCAAAAAAAACTTTTTTTTAATGAGAAATTCTACTGATGAACAAAACTTTTTTTTTGATGTAAAATTCTATTGATGAACAAAAAGCATCATGATCGTGATACAATCCAATGGTTCAAAGGGCATTTAATTGACAGGTACGGGAGTTAACGTTTTTGCTTTTGTGGAAGTATGATTGAAGCGATACATTTATTTCTCGCTTTGCAACGTGGCGGTTGTTTACGTTGTCTCTGAAAGTACGACTACGGAAGCAAGTTACTTCAGTGCAATCAAGTAACAAAGATTGCAAACGAGCATTTTAGCGCCAAAATGGTGAAAACTCGAATATTCCACTGTCGCTAGTATGCGCCCGATCATACGTTTCTCAGTCGTTGTTTCGGAAGTATTGTTTAGTATTTCGTCTAATCGTATAGGTCAAATTTGATTTAAAGAACAAAATCTTGTATATTTTTAGTTGAAACAAATTTGGCTTTGGATCGTTTCAAATATTAGTTTTCGGGTTTTAAAGGGCTTTTAGATCGGAAATTTTTTAGTTCTGTTTTCTCTCAGAAAAAAAAAAAGATAGATTTGAAGACTATATAACTTCACCAAATTTGAGCTTTCTACATTCAAGAGATATATCAGCTTAGATTTACTCTTGAAAAGTTGCTTTCCCCTTAAAAATATTGCCTTGGTTTCCCAGCAAACATTTACTTCAGTTTCTTTTAGCACGATGAAGTATAAATTTTATCTAAAAGTTTTATCATCCAATTCAGTCTCAGGGCAGCAGTATCATGTAAGCTTTGATTTCAATCATATTCGCTCAACCACTTTGGAAATCACAAAATTTTGTTATGCTTCTAAACCGCGTTCTCACTTTAACGCTCAAATAAATAGAATTTAATAATTTGTTGACTTTTGGAATAGATTTTCTGGGTATCTCGCAATTAAAACAAGGCTAGCCTTACAATTATTAGCATCGGCAGTGCCAAGCTTTTTACCCAGCTGCAGCAGGGCCAAGCTTCTTCGACTCTAAATGTTTAAAACTGATCTTATTTTATTGATAGAGTTACAAAAGTATCCCTCTGTCGATAAACTTACTTACTGCAATTTCAACCATTTCGAAAAGTAACCTGCGATAATCTGGACTTTTGATTGTTTGTTTTTTGCGTAGGTGGGCACAAGTCCGTTAATCGTTAATCCGTTAATAACGAAGCTAACTTTTTCATTAACTCGTTAATCCGTTAAAAAGTTTTTTCATGTTAACGGACTAAATTAACTTCCGTTAAGTTCTGTTAACGGACTAAAGTAACTTCCGTTAAGTTCTGTAACCTTCCGTTAAGGTTTTTATCGTTAATATCTTGCACCATTCATTTATCGTACCGATACAAACCAGTTTGCTCTGGCAACACACGTTGCGTATTAGCACGAGTTTTATAGAAGCGAAGAAAGGAGCTCTTTTTGTGACAAATAATAAGCTGCAGCCTCATAGATCTATTAATTATCGCTGTTCACAATTTCCACAGATTTTCCGATCGCAGCTTCGTTAGTGCATTTGAACTTATTTTTACCTTGAAATTAGATTAGACTATAAAATGTAACTTCCAAAACACAAAAAGACCACCACAGCAATAAATATTTTCTTACAATCAGCTCAACAGCGTCTATTATTAGTCTATTACCGAATATGCTATTAACTTTCTTTTGTTTGTGAGGTGCATTTAAGTACCGTAACTCAGTAATGCAGCTAGTACAAATTACACTAGACATTGTAAAATGCCAAAACGTTATCAACGACATACTGAAATACAAATTATTTACCTCGAAATACGATGGTTAGTTCCAATAGTTCTCTGTAATCATTTCTGTGGGACCAATAATGGCAATCTTCTACACTTAAGGCAATTTTTGAACTCAACTGCATGTTCACACTAGTTTTGCGTGGTCCGTGATGGTTGATTTTCCCCATAATTAGACTTGTCTAATCCGGGCCATGCTGCAATAAGAGAAGTGAATGCTTTCTGTTTTGGACTTTTTGAATCTCCATAACCCAATTTTGCCGCAGCCGCGCAGAGTAATTCGTGGATATGATGACGACAAGGTAATTGAAGAAGCTGGCGTCCGAACTCTTTTTTCAATCTAACAACTATTCCATTACGCAGCCCAGTGTCCTAAGATGTAGTGTCAAACCCTGAACAAATGATAAAAATTCTGCTGATTTCTAATTCGTCCAACACTTGCAGTATTCTTTAAGTTTCATTTTTAGCATTTCGCTCTCCTTCTTCAAGTTGTACGATTGACTGCAGATTCTCTTGCTTCTTGATGTTAGAACTGATTGCAAGAACTTCTTGCTTTTTACCAGCATGTTCAAGAGGTTTCAGTATTTTGCTAACTTAATGCAGCTCATACCAGATTAGTTGATCGTTTAAATCACACCGGATAGTGTGATGATAACTACTTTTTGAAAAATTACTGGACAAAATGAGACCTTCCTATTAACACGTCTTTCTGGCAAGAGCTAAAGGTCCCTAAATCATAATGAATCTCTATTTATCTCAATGCATTTCTTTCCAAAATCAATTGATTTTCTCTAAATATTACCGGGTCTATTTTCTTAAATCCTTGCAATTTGAAAACTATAGGGCATAAGCTATCGTAACTAGTTTATAGGGCAATTTTGATTTTTTTATTTCGTCATAAATTTGTATTGATTGCTTATACACGGCATGAATTGATTTGCCAAAAACAATGGGCGTGGTACTGCAAATTTTTTTTGGTTTAAATAATACAAAAAGGAAGGGTCAACCAGGGTCAAACGTATTTCCATCGAACTTTTTTTGGCATTTTTGGATACAACAGACCAAATTACATGAGACCGATGGAAAATTTGGTGATGGTCGTGCAAAATGGGTCACCCTAATGGAGGTGGATTGTTATTTAAAAGGGCATTCAGGAAGTTTTTGTTTGAAAAATTTTACCGTGAAACCATGGTGAAACAACTTTGGCAATTTTTTAGAATTTTTTCGCACCAATTTTGATTCTCTTCAGCTGAAAAATCGTAAGATATTCACAATTATTTTTCCCCTTAGAGTAAGGAGAAACGCTTTCCGAACATAACCAAACTGAACAGACGTGGATCAAAATCGTTCCCAATAACTGACTAGATTAGCAGCTGTCGAGGAAATGGCTTCGTAGGTACCTGCTGATAACCGCAGCAAACCTAAACAAAAAATGCTAACTAACATGCTTTGCACTGAAGTTTGCAATTGCACATTTGCGTGAAAAATTAACTGGTCTTCTGACCTTTAGGCCTAAACCAGTTGCGCAATAATCGCATAAAACTTACTGGCTCACTAAAACTTGGAATCTTAGTCAAGATTTAGTTAGCTACGATGCTTTAGTTTTCAACATGCAATCATTTCTTTGGATAGGCAATCTATAGTAAGCAATAGTCACAAAAGGCTATCGGCTAATACGCATAAAGCACCAAAACCTTATCTTGATTCCGAATACTTTGCTAGCACTACGTGGACAAAGCACACTAGGAAAAGCATCTAATCTCTCTGAATTCAAACAGCAGTTGTTCCACTAATTCATTTACCTGTACCTTCAGCACTCACCTACTTCCAAAAAGCCTGGTACTTGGCAAGACTCAAAATAGAAGTTACACACTGATTTATTGCACAATTAACTTGAAACAAGATGGCCGAAATTTGGATTCTAAGGGGAAAACATGAAATTTTTTCTCTTAAACTTTCTTAACCTGATGAGTTGCAAGAATCGCAATGGGGTCATGTTGGTAAACATATTTTTAAAGATTTTTTCTCAGTTTTTCAAAATTCGGGTTGAATGCCCTTTTAAAGTTGGTACATTGGATGCAATAAATGGTTACTAATCATGTTATTGCAATATAAAAGTTAGCTGGAAGCCTAAAACATATTAGGCTATTCCATAAACAAGTTAGATGAGTGCCTGAGATCGCACCTTTTAGAACAAAAGCGCTGAATTTCTCCCGGCCTGTACATTTAAATTGGTTGGTAAAAATTTATATTGAGAGGGCATGAGCCCCCTGGTCGTCAATATTAATATTAAGTTATTGCTAATTGCCGTTGTACGAATGTACTGTTGCACTCCAAAAATGCTAAAAAAACTGAATAAATAGGCTTTGTGTCATCATTTTTATCATTGGTAGCTTTTCAATTGGGAGGGGGGTAGACAAAGTGCCAGGTCCTTCTGGCAATGCGTATGGTTTAAGGATTACCGTACAAGTTTGCCCTCACATCAACTAGAACATTTACCGTAATAGAAATACCAAGCTTTAACACCAAAAAGAATTATTATAAGCTTAAAACCTAAAAATATTAATAAAATTAAGCTGAAACGGGGATGAAACAGCAAATACGAGTTTTCGTGACGATGTAAGAAAACAAAATTTACTACTGGGCAAATTGTCAGCCTCAAAATAAAAGAAACAACAAATCAAATCTATCAAGGTCGTCAACTGTAACATCAATGCTGCAATTAAATTGCAATGTACTTACATTAAATACATACACTGTTTGCGCAATGTACACAACCAAAGTACCACGATTTGTCGACAAATAACATGCGTAGATATTGAAGTTGAATACTGCTGTGACAATATTATTTATCACTACCCGACATCAGTATGTATTTTTCTGTTAATACAACGCACGAAATCTAGTATGGAATTGGTATACAAGTATGGAAGATTGTCTTCCTTTCCATTCTTGAAATATTCCATTCCATTCTGGCATCTTCCATATTCCATACCGAAATTTTCGTTCCATTCCATTCCATACCATGCCCTGGCTGTATATGACATCATAATCTACGATGCCACGCCTACTACACAGTACATACAAACTGCTGGTAGCTGTATTATTATTACACCGTACTGAATTGATTTGTTGTTGTTGAACCTCACCCAAGACACGAGATTGTGCTGCGTACCGTACCCTAGATTGTAATATAGATGTCAGCATACTTAGTTGCATGAAAGAAACAAAGGATCAGCCAAAAATATATTTAACTAAAGTATATAAACAAAAACTTTCACTGAAATCGATTTCAGTCAGTGGCCATCTTCAGCTTATTCAAATACAATCAATCCAATAGGATCGATGTCAGGATAGGGGATGGAACAGTTAAAATTACCTCTATGTTAACTGTGAGGCCGATGATCGCTATTAAGAAAAAATACAGTGTGAGGGCAAGAAATAAATCGCGGGGGGCGATACCCTCTATGCCCCCCCGCTGGTGACGCGCCTGATAGGCTGCACCTCTAGTAAGCTACCAGATACACGAAACTTCTGCAGTCTGCACTGCTTGCAGTCGCATGAAATTGGTCGAGTAGTGTGAAAAGTTCTTTTGCGTTCAATCAAGTGGTCGTACGACCAGACGCAGGGTGATGCAGCCAAAATTTGTGTCGTACGACCAAAGTAAGTGTGAAAGGCGCCATTCAAAGCAAAGTAATCACCTGGTCCGACTTCTACTGTCACATGAAATCTTTTCGAGGAGTGCAATAAAAGGCTTCACTAGGCCGTATGTTGGCAGGCCTGCTCTAGAAAGTCTCAATCATTGAGATCGTCAGATCAATAACCGATATTAACATGATCTGACTACACAGAAAAGCGTTAATGAAATAGTGTACTACTTGTTTATACTATACTTTAGCAAACCAACAAAAATATAACTGCGGAACTATAAAACTTGACCGTGATTTTTCTAATGCTATTGCGGTAGTGCTGCTTACATTTAATCTACTATATTCATCGTCTTTTTTGACAAGTAGAAAGGTATACAGCCAATGGCACAAGCACATCCTTCTCAAACACAAACTGCGTTGATTGGTTGGAAACCTAACATAAGCAGCCAATGAAGTATTACTTCCTGGATAGTGCCAGAACCAGCGACGTGACAAACAAGTTGCGAACTGATGCATAGCGCGTTGTTTCAACTGCAAACACTTTTTTGTGATCTACATTCTACACCTTGTCTGTAAGTAATTTTGACACCTCTACAAAAGTAATAAATAGCCTGTTTACATGTGCACTTTTGGGAACCAGTTCTTAGTTCTAGTGCCTGAATTTTGCTGAGTCACAGACAAAAAAGGTTAGCTGAGTCACACACAAAACCTTTTTTATGTGTGACTCAGCAAAATTCAGGCACAAGAACTGGTTCCCAAAAGTGCACATGTAAACAGGCTATACAGAAGTACCAAGTGCCCCCACCTCTGAATACTTGTCCAATTAATATTTCGAAATATTGAATGAAAATTTCAAGACTACTGTGGTTTAAGCGTGCAATTTAAAGCATGCGACGCAGATTCTTCTTAGCACACTACCGACCAGCCATGTTCGTCATTTTCGCAAAGCTCGTTTGATAGCTATCGGTTTATTTTACTAACCAGGGGGGAGATCACGAGCTCATCTCGTTAAGCATTCTCGCTCGCACATGACGTACTGTATAATCTCGGTGTGGTAACTGAGAGCGATCACGAGATTTTTCTCGCTCGTAAAACTTGTGTTTTTCTCTCGGAAAGCCAAGAGGAAGTCAGAGCACTCGTACAGCAGCTTTTTATTGCAAACCGAGTCTGAAAATGGCTGCGTTTTTAGCTCTTCGAAGTGTCCGTAGAAAATAAAAACAATGTAGACAAGAAAATCCATTGCAGAGGCCTGAAAACGAGCTTATTTATGACTACCGACTGAATAAAGCTGCTATTATGGAACTTTGCGATCTGTTAAGAGAGGATTTAAAACCAGCGCTATGTAGCTCAAGAGTTTTGACGGTGGAGCAACAGGTTTTGATATCATTGAAGTTGCTAGCTTCAGGCAGTTTTCAAAGTTCAGCAAAAGATAATATAAACGTGGCACAATCTACTATTAGTTGCACGCTCTCTCGATTTATGGATAGCTTGCTTTGCAAAAAGAAAGAATTTATTTACATGCCGGACAGTGTTTATGCTGAGGAAATTAAGCTCCAATTAAGTTTATGCGTCTTCGTACTGGAGGTAATGTCTGAAGAAAAAGACCCTAGTATTTGCCTTCGTTGCGATTCAACAGCATTTACTAGGGCATTTATCTCAGCTTCCGACCATTTAGGAGCTCTTTTTTTAACTACTTTTAATTTTTCCATCTTTTGTTTCCTTAACGGTACCAAAACCAAGTCCAAATCAAAACAAAGAAACTCAAAGATTATGTTTTTCTTTCCGCGTCCACGTGCAGCGTGTCCAAAGTACAGAAGAATCCACGACGCATTTTGCTTTTTTCTCAACTTTTTGACGCAAACTCTCACTTTTGCGTCAAACCTTAAGAGGCGATTAAGAGAAATACTCATGATATCAAAACACCCTCGCTCGTAATTCCCTCGCTGTTTGTCCTTGCACATACCGAGAAGCTGTAACGAGCGAGAAAAAAGTCGTGATCCCGCCCCAGCTTGATTACGTTTTGGCCAAAGTATTTGATCTCGCAAACAAGGCGAACTTGAAAAGTTCATCATTTAGAAACTTAAGTGTTACAAATTCCAGAGGCGTTGCTAAGGATGGTGGCACCCGGGGCAGGATTTCGTGGTGTCACCCTTTATGATGTGACGCACGCTTTATGAAAGTCATGTCCAAAATAGGTGAAAACCAAAAAAAAGGTCTTTGCCGAAAACTGAGTGGGTTTTCGCTTCAGAAGTAAGTGAAGAGTCTGAAGAACAAAAAAAAAAAGATCTTCGCCCGAAAATTGAGTACATTTTCGGTCCAAATTATTATCGGGCCCAAATAAAGTGAAAAAAACGTCTTCATCACAAATTAGTGGAGTTATAGTTTCACATCATAACGTGGTAGCAGTCTCTTTGGAGGAACTGCTCCTTTCTCGCCCCATTCGCTGTGAGCTTTCCGTCTTCGCTGCCTTGGCCACAGTCTTCTTTTATCCTCATATCTTCACAGGATCAGTCGGAAGGAGAATTCTGCTAGTAGTGCCTGTGGACACCCTCTACAGGACCTCAATCATCTCCTCCTCGACTGTCCTGCCTCTAAACCCCTTCGTAAATCTATCTTTAGCTCCTCTCTCTCTATTCTTGACCTATGGTCCAGGCCTCTGGGTGTGGCTCGACTGTTGGGTCTCCGCGGAGTTCCTCCGCGCCCCCATCCCTCGGAAGGGGTCGGGTAGTACCACCACCACCACGCCACTGACGGATTCCGACAAAACATTTGATTTTTTGATACGCTAGCGCAACACGTAAACCATTGAATAAAACCAAGGGGGCGAGAGACATTTTCCCCCTTGATTATCAGACGCGAGGAAGCGTCGCTCCTAAAAATTGACGCCAGTGACCTCAATAGAAATTTCAAATTTGCAGTGCCAATGCACGGAAGTATAATTATTTAGGAGCAGAATAACGGGACGATGTGAAGAGCTTAGACAAAAAAACCAGAGCCAGGATAAAATGTTTGTAATTTTTTTTATTTTTTAACCATCGTGGTTAGAAGTTTTTTTTTTTTACTTAAATTCATTAAATTTGGGTTATCTGTGGCAAATTACCAACATGTTTTTTCCATTTCTATTTTGGTTTAGTTTTAGATTTTACCCCTGACCCGGTTATTAACGGCTACCTCCGGTTTATCGTTTTGGTCTATATTGATGGTCTTTCAACAATTCTAACGTCATGATTTTTATAGATTGATAATGACTTTAGTTTAAGTCGAAACGTCTCGAAATAGAATGATTCATTTTATCCTGGCTCTGGTTTTTTTGTATAATTATTTAATACTGTACTTTACCTTGCAAATGAAAAAATGGATGAATTTAACCCTCACAAAAGCTCTAGCAAGCGCAAAAACGTTCAAAAACGCCTTTAAAAACTCAATGTGAACAATTGCCTGACTTGAAGGCTAGAAGGCCTGTAGAAGATAAAGCATGAAAGTCTTAACACAGATATATAAGGCAATATTCGCATTGTCAATACTTCGTGCGCTCATGTTTGTTTTCTAATTATTTGTTTTCCAAAGCAACATCACAAAAAATACCCTCGTTTATGAAAATTTTTAGTAACTTTGATATCCAATTGCGATCAGTGGCGCACCCAGGTGTGGTCTAAAGGGCCTGATGCTTCCCCCTAAGCCAATTCATTTAAATTTTTCAACCTGAATTGCTTTTAAACTTGTTTCGGATATCAAAGTTACTAAAAATTTTCATAAACGAGGGTATTTTTTGTGATGTTGCTTTGGAAAACAAATAATTAGAAAACAAACATGAGCGCACGAAGTATTGACAATGCGAATACTGCCTTATATATCTGTGTTAAGACTTTCATGCTTAAGGAGCGTTCAAAAATGGCTTCGAAACGTGCGAAAGGTAACGTTTTTTTCACCAAAATCGCCCAGCAACTGTCTGGGATAACTTCAGATGCACTAGTTTATTAAACACGTGGCCCGCAGCAGGATGTATTTTTCGACACAAAAAAACTTTAGCTTAGGTTCGGGGTCTATCTCCCTTGGCAAAATTCTGGTTGCACGCTTGGATGCAGTTACTAAAATCAAAATGTGCCGATAACAAATTCGGAATGGACATTTGCCCTAGACTTTGTTCCACGTAATTCACCAAGTTCGAGTGCTTTGTAAACAAAACGGAGACAATGCCTTTGCCCCATTCCAAACCCCAACACAAATAAATTTTACTGTATGCGAATTTATAAAAACCTTCATTACACATATCGCATTAATAACGTGAGCCGGGTATCATCATTGCGTCATCGGCTTGAGCTATGCAGTACTCAGTTACACACCTTCTTGGAAAAATATTGCAAAGGTGGTAAACTGCTGAATCTTTGATTTGAAAGGCGAGAAAATTGAATCCAAGACCTCCCGTTCCAAAGCTAGGCGCGCTAAACGTTAGACTAACCAAACAAAATCTTATATTATTTCGGAATAACGTAATTTTTGGGCTGAAATTAAGATGCAATTGCAATAGCCAGCAATACCCCGACATAACACATCTGTGATTCGGAAGAACGATTCCTTTTCTACAGATCATTTTCTATTTTTTGAAAAGTTGAACTTTACCAACTTGACTATTTTTGTGAGCCCTAAATTGGTGGCGAAACGAGAGTTCTGCCATATCTCTTGAAGAACATAAATTCAGCCTAGTGCAGCACAAAATTCTGTACGAATATACGGCAAAATTTTTAGATCTTGAATCTTTTGAGGCCATAAGCAATGCAAAATCAAAGATATACTAATTTCTTATATTATATTGGTGGCGAAACGAGAGTTCTGCCATATCTCTTGAAGAACATAAATTCAGCCTAGTGCAGCACAAAATTCTGTACGAATATACGGCAAAATTTTTAGATCTTGAATCTTTTGAGGCCATAAGCAATGCAAAATCAAAGATACACTAATTTCTTATATTGTATTGGTGGCGAAACGAGAGTTCTGCCATATCTCTTGAAGAACATAAATTCAGCCTATAGTGCAGCACAAAACTCTGTACGAACATACGGCAAAATTTTTAGATCTTGAATCTTTTGAGGCCATAAGCAATGCAAAATCAAAGATACACTAATTTCTTATATCCGTTTTATCACAGAATAAGAAAATATAACAATACAATGCAACTGAAAAAAGCTCGGCTATTGCATTGAAATTCTTTAAAAAACATTTACATTCCACAGACTACTTACAGAATGCAGTTGCAACGACCGAAAAGAAAAAACTCCGTTCACGATTAAGTAAGGGGACAAAATTACTCTAGATGTCAAAAAGCATTTTCGATTGCGCTACCATCAACACTTCAACATTTGCACTTGAACAACCAAAAAACTTGCACTTTTTCTTTGTTAAGAACAATTTGGTTAAAACACGAGGATCATTTTTTCTCAAACGGAATAACAGATTAATAACAATGGCAGCATCTGCATGAAAAAATAATTAAGAACATGCGCAGGTACAACGCATTTGTATGTAATCAGTAGAGTTTTCTTGACCTTTTTCTCTATTGTCATTGTTGATTTGTCGAAACAGTAATCGTGATCTATGACAAAACAACTTTTAACCAAGCTAGATAATGTCACTTGATATTTTCCATTAAGTTAGGAACAAACAAGGAAGAAAATTCCTAGCAATCTAAAAACAGCTAGCCTCAACTCAAAATTTACCGGTTCTAACGAAAAAACAAAGAGCAATGCAACAAAGCAGAATATGCGAGTTTTGCACAAGCAAAAAAATACAATAATTCCAGTAAATTTTTGGAAATTGAAAGATTTAAAAACTGTACTTTTGAAATCGTTAAACAGAGAATTTTTTTTGCAATTATTCAAATACTAAACAATCGTAAAGACTTGATAAAGTTAACACTGAACAAACTTAGCATGCCAAAACACGAGCTGTTGATTTTTGGTTACAAAAACTGTGGCAAAGTTCGGTCGAAACTGTTTAAAATGACTCGAGTTATGTAATTACAAAACTGATAAATTGTGACAGGCAGTTTTTGCTATTTCGATAAATAGCACCAAACTGAAAAGCGAGAATGACTTCAGTAAAAACTTGATTAAACGAGATGAAGATCATGAAACATACTAATATACTGTAATACGGAAAAATATAAAAAAAACAAGGGATTTCCAAAAAGAATGAGTAGAATTATTACTGAGAATCGCTATTTTTCTAATGCCGTCCCTGGCCCATCAAATTTTTGTTGCGAGCTTCTATTCGTTTTTTGTCAGCAAAATTGAGTTGAAATTTTAGACAAAAGACAAAACTAGAACAGCTATTCCATACGTCAATTATACAAGTATAGTCGTACCCAATCATTATGTGCTTTCGTTTTTGTTTTTTTTATTTTTTTTTTATATCCAATATTAGTTCAAAAACGTTAATATTTATGGCATAATCAAATGACGAAGTAACACAGGTTAGTTCTAAAGACTATAACAGAAAAAGACCTAATGCATAAAAAATATTCACATCTCCTAACATAAATAAACTATTAACAAAAAATGAAAACACAAACAAAAAATGTTGCGGCTGGAAAAAAATGAATCAAGCTGATTAAGATAAAAAAATCATATAAAACCAATGTACTGCGTAGCCTAAACAGGAGACAATTGGTCTTGCTTGAAGAAGGATAGCAAGCAAAACTAATAAATTTCTGAAACTAAAAAATGTACAGCGTAGTCTAAACAGGAGACAATTAGTCCTGCTTGAAGGAGGATAGCAGGCGAAACTAAGAGATTTCTGAAACTAAAATATGACATCGCAAGCGATATCCGGGGACTTCGCGAAAGTATCTAACTTTAATGAGCTAAAGAACTTCACAATTGCGTTATGCGTGTTTATGGTTGTTGATAGGGAGATCTGAAATACATCGCTTTCGAATTTCATAATATTCCATTAACTTGACCAGGTTTGTGGTTAACGACTATCCAAATTTAAATGCCTAGAAAAGGAATCTATAAACTGTCAATCAAAATTTTACAACTCTGCGTAGTTCTCGATTTAACGTATAAGGAGTTTGTTGAATTTTCACTTCATAGCGCAATTATTAAAATTTCGGTTACAAACAAAACCTTGTGGTTAACGACTATCCAAATTTAAATGCCTAGAAAAGGAATCTATAAACTGTCAATCAAAATTTTACAACTCTGTGTAGTTCTCGATTTAACGTATAAGGAGTTTGTTGAATTTTCACTTCATAGCGCAATTATTAAAATTTCGGTTATAAACAAAATCCTCGTTAAGACAAATATTTCGACAATAACCTTTCGCTCCGATTAAAACAAAGGAACACACCTTTTGATCAAAAAATGCCAATGGATTTTATAACTTACATTATCTTGACCAGAAATTTGACGCACTACCCTAAATATCCAAATCTACACCCTCAACTAGCCCATTGCAATTTTTTTAGAAGAATTTTATATGAGCTCATGTATGAACAGTTCTACTGATTTTCCTCAAAATTGAAGAACTAAATCAAAACAATGCCTGCCATAGCAATTAGCATGTAAAAAGATACGTACACAAGCAAAATTTAGAAACAAAAAATCAAATTCTTATAAATTTATAAGTGACACTGCAGAGTCTTACTTTACGATGACTTCACATTGAAAACTCATATCAATTTACTCACTGCCATCAATTTTGAGGGGGCCGGTGGCGGTGCCCCCTCGGGTCCGACACTGAATGGGGGCGAAACATGTCAGGCCCCCTCGGTTTTTGGCAAGTTTTTTCCCCCTCGGTTTTTTTACCTACTTGGCACTAAGCGTGTTGAAAAATATTTTTAGAGGACGTTTTTAAGATTGCATTAATTGAAAAGAATGTCGCAAAAAATTGCCGCTTAATGTTGGCAAAACATCACCAGCGCTAAACTTACAACTGCAGGACGGGTACCCGTAAACCGCACAAAAGGAAAATCGTTTCAATTGAGATTAAGTTTAACCAAACTTCGCAAAAAAATTTTCGCCTCTCGGAATTTGCTTAATCAACAAAAAATCGACGCCTATAAATTTACTCAACTCTATGCTTTCAAGACCTCTACGAGTAATGTTTGAAGCCAAACAACTATTGGCCAAAAATCATCTACTTTTTAGCACATTACGTTATTTTTAGTTCATTTTAACAGTTATAAAGTTATTCGCTCTCAAAGTTAAAGGTCTCGAAAAGTTGTCAAAATAATCAAGTGACGTCACTCAAAAAGCTATTAGGAGTTCCTAACCGTTTTTTACTGTATGAAATAACGCAGAGCGATTTTTAAAATTCCAGCGACTTTATTACATCAGCCAAACTTAGAAATATGCGCGAATTTTGCAGCTATTCTTATTTTGAGAACGCTATTTAGCAGTGCGACCCAACGGCCAACATATTGGATGTTGTACAGTATATTGTATTTACATCCATTATTCAGCACAAAAGCTTTCTGAACAAAATTGTTCAAAAACTTTGAAGAGGCAAGTAGAAGATTTTTTCAGCGTTACAAGGGACAGTTTAGTAAAAAAACTCGGCCAACCAGCTTATATCTAACGAAGCCATTAATCTCAAGTATTTCAACGTCTTAAATGTTGAAATAATCCCATTAGTTTGACTCTTCTACTTTTCTGTGATGCCAATTCATTGTGAGAATTCATCTTTTTCGTTTGAAGGTTCATTTATGGGCTAATTGTCCAGCAAGGCATAGCCAAGTTTAACACGCTTTATCTTTTTCTTATAGTAGCCTACAGGTACTCTTAAAACTTTATGTCTAGCTGGAGTACTTCGTAATAAAGATTTCAAAATTTCAATAGGCCTATTTGGCATGGTCTCCTCAATGTGGCCAACCAAATTTTGCTATCTATAATCTTTGAATCATATTAACCTATCCAACACATTTAATTTGTTAAGCTTATGCAGTTAACGAGGGAGGTGCCAACACAGTTTGAGGACCCTATAGTATGAGATCCTCAAATTTTTTCATACTATATTTTTACCTATTATATCATAATATATCTTGGAAATTTTATTTGTCTAGCTTGAATGGTTAAAAATTTTGAAGGATCGGTTAGAGGAAGACTCCCCAATGGTAGTACCTGAAATTAGTCATATTTTATTTACCTATTCTGATTTCGTCGTTTTATATTTGCCTATTCTGAAAGTTCTTTGTGTCTAGCTTGAATGGTTGTAAAGTTTGAATTTTGAAGGACGCCCACGTTGGTGCCCCCATTTGGCAAATTTTATCTTTCCTTCATATTTGCTTACGCATCCTGAAATTGTGATGTATCTAGCAGAGGTGGAGTCGAGGACACAAGGCTCGAGGCCAAAGCCAAGGACACAAAAAAATTTCGAGGCCAAGGACAGACCCTTTCGAGGCCAAGGCCAAGGACCAAGGACACAGACGCAAGTGTTCTCCAAAAAAAAAGGTTTTTTGAGGCGATCTCAAAAAAAGACAGGTCTTCAAATTTTTTTTTCAGGCGAAAAAGGTCTTCAAAAATTTTTTTTCAGGCGATCTCTACTTGAAGAAAACCCAAAAAAATATTTTCCGCAAGGTTTCTGGCGTTTTCCAACGAAATTTCAACGGTTCAAAAATAGTGCTGTCCTCGAGCCGAGGACAGGGCAATTTTCGAGGACTTGAGGCCAAGGACTTCAAAATGTGTCCTCAAGGCCAAGGACGTTCTCGAGGACTCCACCTTTGGTATTAAGCTTACACAATTAAAGTTTGAATTTTGGAGTCCTCGTTGGAGGGGGACCGACATTGTGGTACCCCCAAATTTGTCAAATTTTATCTTTTTTTCATATTTACCTATTCTGAACATTTCATCAGTCTAGCTACGTGGTTAAAGCTTGAATTTTGGCGTCCTTGTCCTGATCTCTTCATTTTGGTACGCCCAAATTTGTCCAATTTTATCTTTTCTTTGTATTCGCCTATCTCGAAAATTTCATGTGTCTAGCGTGAGTGATTAAAAAGCTTGAATTTTGGCGTCTTCGTTTGAGGAGGACCTCCTATTTTGGTACCACCAAATTTTGTCATATTTTATCTTTTCTTTATATTTACCTATCTTGAAAATTGCATGGGTCTAGCGTGGGTGGTTAAAGTTTGAATTTTAGCGGCCCCGTTTAAGGAATATCCATTTACTTTGGTACAACCAAATTGTTTCAAATTTTATTTTTCCTTTGCATTTACTTACCTTAAAAATTTCATGTGTCCAGCTTAAAAGGTTAAAAACTTTGAATTTTGGAATGCCCCGTTTGGGGGGAACCCTCCATTCTAGAACTCTCAATTTTTTGTAAAGTTTAGTTTATTTTTAATATCCATCCATTCGGAAAATTTGATCCATCCAGTTCTAATGGTTTCGAGATTTAAAATTTGGCGGTCCCGCATGAGGGAGTTCCCCATTTTGATACCCTTTAATTTTTTCAAATTATCTTTTCTCCACTTTTGCCTACCCTGTAAATTTCATGTGTCTAGCGTGGGTCGTTAAAAAGTTTGAATTTTGGCGGCCTTGTTTCGGGGGACCCCGATTTTGATACCCCAAATTTAGTCAAATTTTCCATGTGTCTAGCTCAAAAGGTTAAAAAGTTTGAATTTTCGAGGGTCAGTTTGAGGGGAAACCCCCATCATGGCACCCCCAATTTTTGCTACGTTTAAGTTTATTTCACCAATTCCGAAAATTTGATTCATTTAGCTCTAACAGATTAAAAGTTTAAAATTTGGAGGAACCAATTGAGGAGGATCCCCCCAACCTGGCACCCCCGATTTCAGTCGCACACTAGTCCTCCCTGATATCTTTAATCGCTCAAACTTTGAATACAATGCGTTTAGCGGTTTAAAAGTAGACAGCAGAAATAAGAAAAAAAAGTACAAAAGATGTCTTAAAAAAAAAGTTTTCGAGTTGGGGTAAACGAACGTAACTAGAAAAAAGGTGGTTGATAGCGTGCTCAAAAACCACAAACCATTTTTCATCAATATCGATTCAAACTCGTAAACTTTTTGTCCATTTTCGGCCTGTAAAATTTTGGTCACGTGACCAAGCGCCACCAAACTCAGTTTGCATAAAGTATTCATAAACCCTCTACATTGTGTCCAAATTTTAGCTTTGCACGTTAAGTGGTTTTTGAATTATAAGCGAATTAATAACTTTCAAGCCAAAAATCGCCGTTTTTTATGTTGTTTGGGCTTTAATTTACGATCACGTGACCTAGAATCCCAAAAAATGGCACACATGACGGTTTCGTTAATTCTAATGTAGAGTCCAAATTTAAACTTTCTAGGTTTTACTATTTGCTAGTTATAAGCAAATCAATCCGAATATGCCAAAATTCGCGAACACAGTGACACTACGTGCTCGCGCGAAATCCTAATTAATGCGGTGCCATAATAGTTCGGTGAAAATAGCTTTAACCCGGAAAAAATTTATAAGTTGAAATTTGGCATGATGACTCAGGACCATGTCTTGAGCCACAAAAAAATCCCCATGATTTGGACATGGGATTTCCCCTTTTTAGCCTTTAAAGTCTGCTATCTAGTGTCAAAGAGCCTTTACTATCATACAGCCAATCCAAAAGTTGTAAAAGTGCCAAGTTTTGAATGATAACTGGTTTTCAAGTCCAGGTTTAAAAAAATTTACTTTCAAATTAATGATGTCATTGTTGGTGACGTCATTGCCAAAGTGTTTGAAAAAATGACGTATTGACGGCTGGAATCGTAAATGAGAGTTAGGCTCGGTATTTGCTTCCAAGTAAAAAACCACTTAAATCAAAGTGATGACGTCACAAACGTTTTGATGTAGTCATCTGTAACGAGTTTTGACGTAAATTTGAAAGAAACATTGCAAACTTTTTTTTTTATTAGCTTTAAACTTGGGAGAATTATACTGTGAATTCATTCAGTCGATTGAAAGTCAAAAATTGTGCTGTTAGCAAAACTCTGGTGTAGTAGTCAAGCAGATAAAATTTAGACCCCCCAATAGGCAGTGGTGGGCAATAACGAATTACCATAGCAACAAATTACTTTTTTAATAATTTTTACAGGAATGACACTACTTTTTAAAACAGTAACTTTGTGGTAAATTTATTACCTTTTTAGAGGTGTCAAAATTACTAATTACTTTGTAAATGTTATCATACAGTAGAAACGCTTGCCTGACTGCTTATTTTATACCTCCAGCCAATCAAAAAAGTTGTTTCTGTTGAAAATGACGCAGAGTTGTAACATGTGCCGTATGTCTTTCTGCGCTAGAATGGTTTATACATGCTGTGCTAGTTTCGTCTAAGACGTTCGATCATTGATAGAGCTCATAAAGATGCAACAAAAGCGCAGTAACAATAAAAAATATACGGTCAAGTTGTTAAAGGCGGTGAACCATCCAGCCAATTTCGGTGGTTTACTATAGCTAAAATTGAACTATAATTTTTGTTTTAATTTTGGGACTGCGGTTGCAAAGATATCAACAAATACAAAAAGACATCTCCCGAAAAAAATTTTTGGAAACTCTGAGTTTTGTTCTTCCCGCCAAAACCACAGTAGGCCTAATAGTTTAGGCCTAATTATCTCTAATAGTTTAGAGATAGTTAGGCCTAATAGTTTAATAAGATTACAGTAGGCATAATAGTTTAGAGAACGGTGGTTTTGGCGGGAAGAACAAAACTCAGAGTTTCCAAAAACTTTTTTTCGGGAGACATCTTTTTGTATTTGTTGAATATCCTAACAAACGCAGCCCCAAAATCAAAACAAAAACTATCAAAAATTATAGTCCAATTTTAGCTATTGTAAACCACCGGAATTGGCTAAATGAGTCACCGCCTTTAAATTCCGCTGATTTCAAGGAGGAGACTTCACAGGGAATGAAACTTGATACCCTCTGGTCATACCTATTGTCAAACAAACAATATTTAAAGCGATTTAGTCGTACCGTAATCGAGAAAAAATTAATATGCTAGATTCAATATAATCTTGGTTTGATAAAAGCGATGACCAACCAGAGTATTGAACCCAGGTCTTAGGTTTAAGCATTGGCGCCTTTAACCATTCGGCCACGGCAGCACACGAGCGTAGGTGATTACCTCCAAAGTACGTCAAAAAATTCTTGTCTTTAAACGAAACTAGCGCGCTAGCTTGAAGTCTTTAGAAGCTGATTTTTGGGACGTGTTCACAGAGAATGAAACCCGATACCCCCTGATCATATCTAGCGTGAAACAAAAAATATCATAAACGATTTTGTCGTAATTGAAAAAAATTAATATGTTAGATTCAATATAATGCTGGTCTGATAAAAGCAATGACCAACCAGAGTATAGAACCCATATCTGCAGTACCATCACTCGCGCCTATAGCCATTCGGCCACGACACCACGCAAGCTTCCTTGAATAAAATCACTTAACAAACTTCGCTGTCACAAGTTTGAAAAAGAAATGTTGATTTTAAATGGTTTGTGGTTTGGATAAAACCGATGTTCGACTAAGAATTTGAACCCAGCTCAGTTTATTCACCACAATTTCAAACCCTGGCGCCTTGAATCATTACGCCAGCTCATCATATGAACCCAACTGACAAAAATCAATTGGTAAATTTAGCTTTCAAAAAGGGATTTTTGGGAAGGTTCATGTTGGAGGTTGGTACCCCCAAACCATGTAAAACATTGTTTTTCAAATATCCACTGATATCCAAAAAAACTAGCGCCCTAGCTCAAGCCGTGCAAAACAATTGATTTTGGGGGGTCCATTTGAGAAGATTCCAGAGAGGAGCACTCAAAACTATGTCACACATTTTGTCTCTTAAATATCTTTTGATGTAAAAAAAAACTGGAGCCTTAGCTTAAGTTCAACAAATTGATTTTGTGGGGTTTACGTGGGGATTTTCGGGGGTCTGGTACCTCTATATTTATGTTCAAAAAAACAGAAGTTTTAGCTTAAGTCGTTCAACGCAATGACGTTTGGAAGTTTTTGGGGGGAGGGTACCCCCAAACCATGTCAATTTTTTGTCGCTTAAATACCTACTAATATCAAAAACAACGAAGCCTTAGATTAAATTGTTCCAAAATTGATTTTTGTGGGGTTAATTTGGAGATTTTCGGGGGGTGGGACTTTCAAAGTATGTCCAAGTGTTTGTCTTTTCAGTATTTCATAATATCAAATAAAAACTAGAACTCTAGCAGAAGCCGTTAAAAAATTGATCTTTAGGGGGTCCGTTTATGGGGTCCTTGGGGGGGGGTAGTACCCCAAACTCTGTCAAAATATTTGCCTCTGAAATATGTACTGATATCAAAAACACAGGCATCGTAAATTTGGTCCAGCAAAAATTAGATTTTTGGGTTCCACCTTGGGGGGTCCGCGGGGGGGGGGGTTGGCACCCTCATACTACGGCCAAATATTTGTCTGTTGTATCTGTTGATATCAAAAAATAAACCTGGCGCCCTAGTTTGAGCCAAACAAAAAATTAATATTTGGAGGGTCCATCTTGGGTGGGTCCCAGATGGTATTTCCAAATGATGTCAAAACATTCATGTCTTAGATTGTGGTGATTAAAAAAAAACTAATTCTTTAGCTTGAGCCACTCAAAAATTGATTTTCGAAGGTCTGTTTGGGGGGGTCCCCGAGGGGGTGGCACCCCCAAACTATGTCAAAATATTTGTCTCCAAAATATCTACCGCTGATATCAAAAAAACTGGCTCCGTAAATTAAGTTGTTCAAAGAATTGGTTTTGGGGGGATCTCCGAGGGGGCCATACCCCCAATGCACGTCAAAATATTTGTATCTTAAATATCTACTGCAGCAAAAAACACTGGTATAGACCGGCGGCCCAGAACGTTTATTTACCCCAAAAACGGCGGAAGGTTTGATGCGCCTAAAATGCACGTCTTTACTCACCTTTTAAGAAAACGTTTTACTGGCAAGTCAAAAGTTCGGCTAAGACCCCCCAAATCCACAATTTATGGGGGGTCAAAATGGCCTTTATTTACCCCAAAGACGGCATGGATAAAAATTGCGTAAAATCGTTCTCTGGGGTACCCTGAACAATGAAATGGCGAAGACAGTAACTTTAGGTTCGGCTAACCCCCCGACAGTAACGAATTTAGGGGGTCAAAAATGGCCTTTATTTACCCCAAAGACGGCATGGATAAAAATTGCTCAAAAATGTCCGTTGGAGTCCACTGAACACAAAAATGGCAAAGACAGTAACTTCAGGTTCGGCTAACCTCTTGACAGTAACGAATTTAGGGGGGAGGCTCAAAAATTGCCTTTATTTACCTGAAAGACGGCATGGATAAAAATTGCTCAAAAAACGTCCGTTGGGGTCCAATGAACGCAAAAATGACGAAGACAGCAACTTTAGGTTTGGCTAACCCCTTGACAGTAACAAATTTAGGGGGGGAGGCACAAAAACTGACCTTTTCACGTGGAATAGGGCAACGGTAAAAATTGTTAAAAAACATTCTTGCAGTTAGTACGCTGAACACATAAATGGTTAAAACAATTACTTTCGGTTCGGCTATCTCCCTGACAGTAACTAATTTAGAGGGAAGCTCGAAAAAATTGCTCTTATTTATTTGAAAACGGCAGGGGTAAAAACTGCTCAAAAATGTTTCTCGGGAGCCCACTGAAAACAAAAACAATGGCAATAAACTTTGGTATCCTCAAACTAATTTCTTACTGCAAAAGTCATTGCACCACTAAATACGACTTTACAGTACTGCTTTTGAAAAAAATCATTTTAAGTTGATGGCGTCATCACTCATTAAGTAACGTGATAGTCGATTAGAGCAAAAATGACGTCATGTTGCAATGACGTTACGTTTGAGCAGTTATCTCGTTTTCACAAAAATCGTACAAGTTCAAAGATTGCTCACGAAACTGTTTTGCAGTAAAGATTACGTCCTTGAACCGATCAGTGTTTGAGTGGATAGAGCGTCTGTTACTGAAACGGTAAACTTGGGTTCAATTCCCAGTCGGTTCAAACCAAAGACTATAAAAGTTGGAACTCACTGCTTCTTTGCTTGACTTTCGGTATTGAAAGGGTAGTGTGAAGCTTTCATCGTGTGTGGTAGACTGGCGGGCAAGTGACAGCTTGACTCGAAGACCAAAAGGTCCCTTTGCTGTCTCCTGGCCAAGGCAATTTGGTGAATAAAATGTAATTGCAATAGCAGTAATTTCAAGACGCACCGGTCCCGCTCAGTTAATTGTGCTACGGCAAAATTAAAAAAAATAAAATTAAGTAAATTTTCTATGTCTTTATATCACATCACCAAAACTGCGTTAAATTTGCATCACAGTCTCGAAGCAACTAATACGAGCATAGTATCTCAAAAAAATCTAGAATCTTAAAAAATGTGATAAATTTATATATTACCAGCATTCAAAATACTCGCTGGCTAGTTTACGATTTCGATTAAACATTGCACAAATCGCTCAGCGCGGAGAATTTTAATGATGACAAATCTTAGATTCAAAGATCGTAAATTTGCAGTTCTTTTGGAAGAAGCAGAGATATTTGAAAACATTTAATTAGTCTATCATTATTAGCACAAACAGCAAGATGTTTGCTTGAGTAGTCAACTCGTAAGTCCAACATGCGTATTCCCAAAATATTAATTAACATAATGGATTACATTACTAATGCAACAGAACCCAGTTCTAATCCAAAAACTGAGACCTACTAATAGAAGAGATAGATTGGCACAAAACGGCGGAAAAGTGTCAAATAGTACTGTATCACAGCTTGCAACTATCATGCATATCTATTTGACAAATTCAAATGTTAGTAAACACGTCCTTGAGGAATTTGCTTTCTGGTCGCGAATCTCTATTCTGAGTATTATTTTACAATGATCTGCGACCTGGAACCAGTAAAAGTTGTAAAAAAAGGATCAAGTTTTGTTTAAAAGATACAAACGAACATTGAGTTGTGAACACTAAACAAAAGCTTTTTTTAGAGAAAATCCTGTTTCACTTTTTCAAGGCAAGAAGGATGATCGTAATTCTGTAAATTTAGTGAGGCTACGCAAGTTTTGCTGGAACTATATCTGTAACCGGTTCTTTAAATGGAGCTACAAATTCCTGCGAATTGGCTAAATGGCACCATATTGTATCTTGTTGAGGATAGCTCCACAATTTTTTTTTTTTGAAATTGGCCCATGTCACAAAATAGGTTACTGACCTCTGCTATAAAACATTTCTATCACATCGGGGTAATGGTGTGAGACAAGACAAGACAAACGTTATACAGTAAGTTTGAACGAGCTTATGTAATAGATTATGCGGGGTCTTTGAAAATGTGACAGAACCATTATAGAGATAGAAATGAGTTCAAAATTTGGAGCTAAAGTTGGCAAAGTCGTCAATTGGGCCTAGTTTTGTGGACACTGGCAAAGTGAGCAAAAGACAATCTAGTAGACTTAATTTCCAAAGAGCAACTACCGGACGTAGTATTCGTTGCCAAAAAGCAATGATTGAATAATGGAATGTGGTAAGGAAAGGGAGAGAACAAAATTTCAAACCATTTTCAAATGAATGCTCTATTCTACAAAAAAAAAAGAAAAAGCAAGAAGCAGTGAGGTTGTTTTAGTTCAACAGAAGGTGCATCGCTGCAGTAGCAAGACCAAAAATACTGATCCATCAGCCCAAATATAAAAATCAATCAAACGAAGATGTTAGAAGAGTAAGGCACCAAAACAATTTTTGGAAGATTCTTGTCTTAAAATACCAGAAAAGCCAAGTGTGACCTACGTCCTATATGCCCTTTTATCAAGCATTTGTCAATGCAAAAACATAAGCTTTATCTTCAAATGTTGGATTATACAGTAGCTATTTTGGTATATTGCAAACCTGTTCGTACTTATGGAAAAACGCCTTATATTGCCTTCCAAGAACCTGATGAACTGTTGGTCCCGGTCTTCGCTGGGTGTAAAATTGTGAGCAAATAAGCGCATTTTAGTTTATTTCATACAGACAACAGTCGGTTAAAATTAAATAAGAACACACTCTTACGCACACGATTTTACGCCTAATGTACTAGAATGGGCCAAAATTGCACGACTAATTTTTACATAGAGGCCTACCATATATTGAAAATTAAGTTGCTGTCGTTATTAATGTCATCATTTAATGTGGTAATTTCGTTGATATGTTTGATCGAGACCACCTCATTGTCTTTGGTGTCTTCACAACACCAAAAATAAACGCTATTAATCCTTAATAGTGTCTATTGAGAAGTTCAAACTAAAAATAATCAAGAATTTTTGAAATATTGCCAGTGTAGAACGTGGTTTTAAACGAAATCCGTGTTATCAATGCTAGAATGATGTGATCTTGCTGCAACTTGAATTCAACAAGTGTTAGTTTTTTGTGCAGTACATCATATGAATAATGGTCTGAAAGTTTTAGAATAATTTCAATGCGCGCGATTACAGAAATCCCGTCAATCTTGTTCATTAGCTACGTTTTTGCATCTGCCTCCAGTTTAGATGCTATCATGCGCCTTTTTATGATGAAAGAGGACTACAAGCAAAATCAATGGGGTATCTAAAGTTAAGACAATTGTATTAGATTAGATTTGGCGTAATTGACTCCATCCTTCTTTGGCCAGCCGTTCCAGAGATATTTTACTTCAAACCCTACGTAGGAGCCTTCCTAATTAAAATTTCATTGGTAACCCTGACGTTTCAATGCAGTAGCCTAGCCTATAGAGGCCTATATTAACCTCTATATAGGTTAAAAGACTTTTGTGGTTTAGTCTGACTGTGGCGTTGCCTTAGGATAGAACTAAAATGGCGTCGGAGAGGTTATCATTGTCAGCTAGGACTGCCAATAAAAATAATGACCAGAGATGCCCTAGGTCATGTTTAAAGTAAAATATCTTTGTCTCGGCTGGGTGAAGGAGGATAGAGTCAACACCCATCTAATCAAATACGTTTGCTCTAAGTTTATCTAGCTCCAGTGAATTTACTTCAGTTCTCTTTTAAAAATGCCATGGGTTTTATAGTGTGACATTTCGGAATAATGCTTTCATTCCAAGTAAGCTTTATGCGTTTACCTGTTCCAAAATTATTTGCAAGAAGAAAAAATTTTTAAAAAATTTTTGCAAAGATGCACTCATTACGATAAACTCTAAAATTAATGAAGTTCATAAAAGTCGCAGAATTCGCATTAGCAAAAGACTCATAGAACGTAGGACTCAAAGCAATTAACGAAAGACTTAATAACGGAAAGAGCGTTTTGAATATTGGTAATACGCAGACTCGTTAATTTATGACAGTATTTAAGAATTTAGATCTTTTTTGAAATGCTCTGGATTGTTTTGAGTCTGTGCTATAATTCAAAGCAGTTTTTGTGGTGTGATATGGCCCATAAAAATTTACTGAATAATTTTCCATTTATTACTTTCAATAACGAAGCCTATATACTTCGTTATTTAAGGTAATATATAGAAAATTATTTTGTAATTTTTTTAGTAAACTTTTACTGTGATTTAATAGTTGTATTTTGCTCTACATTTACTTGGTACATTATCGAACACTGTTTCAGAAGATTGACTATCAACAATATTATTTTCTATCATATGACTCACATTGAAAAGACAAGCTGATACGCAAAATCTAGATCGCTTGTAAAGACAACGTCACTGCAACATGACGTCATTTTTGCTCTAATCGACTATCACGTTACTTAATGAGCAATGACGCCATCAACTTAAAATGATTTTTTTCAAAAGCAGTACTGTAAAGTCGTATTTAGTGGTGCAATTGTTTTTGTTTTCAGTGGGCTCCCGAGAAACATTTTTGAGCAGTTTTTACCCCTGCCGTTTTCAAATAAATAAGAGCAATTTTTTCGAGCTTCCCTCTAAATTAGTTACTGTCAGGGAGATAGCCGAACCGAAAGTAATTGTTTTAACCATTTATGTGTTCAGCGTACTGACTGCAAGAATGTTTTTTAACAATTTTTACCGTTGCCCTATTCCACGTGAAAAGGTCAGTTTTTGTGCCTCCCCCCCTAAATTTGTTACTGTCAAGGGGTTAGCCAAACCTAAAGTTGCTGTCTTCGTCATTTTTGCGTTCATTGGACCCCAACGGACGTTTTTTGAGCAATTTTTATCCATGCCGTCTTTCAGGTAAATAAAGGCAATTTTTGAGCCTCCCCCCTAAATTCGTTACTGTCAAGGGGTTAGCCGAACCTGAAGTTACTGTCTTTGCCATTTTTGTGTTCAGTGGACTCCAACGGACATTTTTGAGCAATTTTTATCCATGCCGTCTTTGGGGTAAATAAAGGCCATTTTTGACCCCCTAAATTCGTTACTGTCGGGGGGTTAGCCGAACCTAAAGTTACTGTCTTCGCCATTTCATTGTTCAGGGTACCCCAGAGAACGATTTTACGCAATTTTTATCCATGCCGTCTTTGGGGTAAATAAAGGCCATTTTGACCCCCCATAAATTGTGGATTTGGGGGGTCTTAGCCGAACTTTTGACTTGCCAGTAAAACGTTTTCTTAAAAGGTGAGTAAAGACGTGCATTTTAGGCGCATCAAACCTTCCGCCGTTTTTGGGGTAAATAAACCTTCTGGGCCGCCGATCTAGTACCCTAGCTTGAGCCATTCAAAAAATTGGTTTTTGGGGGTTTATTTGGAAGGGGGCCTCAGCGGGGTGGTACCCCCAAACTTTGTCAAACTATTTGCCTCTAAATATCTACTGATATGAAAATACACTGGCACCGTAAATTAGGTCGTTCAACAAATTGGTTTTTGGGGAGTTTATTTGGGGGAGTCCCCAAGGGGGGTTGGCATCCCCAAACTATGTCGAAATGTTTGTCTGTTAAGTATGTGTTAATATCAATAAAAAACTGGCACCTTAGTTTGAGCCAATCAAAAAATTAATTTTTTGGGGGTCCTCGGTGGGTAATACCCTAAACGATGTCAAAATATTCGTCTCTTAGAAACATGTTGATATGAAAAAAAACTAGTGCCCTAGCCCAAGCCAATTAAAAATTGATTTTTGGGGGTCCCCAAGGGGGATGGTACCCCCAAACACGCCAAAGTATTTGTCTTTTAAATATCTCCTGATATCAAAAAACACTGGCACCTTAAACTAAGTCATCCAAAAACTTGATTTTTGGGGGTCCATTTTGGTCATCGAGGGGGTTGGTACCCCCAAACCACGTCAAAATCTTTTCCTCTTAAATATCTACTAATATCAAACAACACTGGTACTTTAGTTTAAGACGTTGAAAAAATTGATTTCTGGGGGGTCCATTTTGTTCTCCAAGGGGGGGCGATACCCCCAAACCCGTCAAAATATTTTCCTCTTAAATATTGACCGATATAAAAACACTCGCACGCTATGTTAAGCAGTTCAAAAAATTGAGTTTGGGGCTGCCACTTGTGGGGGTCTCCGGGAGGTTGGTCCCTCCAAACAATTTCAAGGTATTTGTCTTTTTATTGTCTCTTGATAACAAAGATGTAGCACCATAGCTTAAGTCGTCAAAAACACTGACTTTTGTTTGGGTCCATTTGGGGGGTTGGTCCCCTCAAATTATGTCAAAATAGTTTTGTCCTAAAAATTTCTACGGACACCCAAAAAATCTAGCGCACTTGCTCATGGTGTTAAGAAAGTGCTTTTTGGTGTGTCTTCACAGAGAATGAAACCTGATACCCTCTGATCATACCTAGTGTCAAACAAACAATATTCAAAGCGATTTTGCCGCAATCGAAAAAAAAATTAATATGCTAGATTCAATATAATATTGGTTTGATAAAAGCGATGACCAAGTAGATACTTGAACCCCGATCTTAGGTTAAAGCACTGGCGCATTTAACCATTCGTCCACGACAGCACACGAGCGTAGGTGACTATCTCCAAAGTACGTCAAAATATTCTTGTCGTTAAAATTTTGTAGTGATAGCAAAAGAAACCAACGCGCTAGCTTGAGGCCTTTAGAAGCTGATTTGTGGGACGTCTTCACAGAGAATGAAACCTGATACCCTCTGGTCATATGTAGGGTCAAAAAATATTATAAACGATTTCGTCGTAATGAAAAAAAAATTAATAAGCTAGATTCAATGTAATGTTGGTTTGATAAAAGTGATGACCAACCAGAGTATTGAACCCAGGTCTTAGGTTTCAAGCACTGGTGACTTTAACTATTCGTCCATGGCAGCACGCGCGCGTGCGTGAGTAAAATCACTTAATAGACTTCGCTGTCACAAGTTTAGGGTGCATCTGCTCCAAACCACGTGACGTAGCGCCTCCAAAATTGCAGTGACGCAAGTCCATGTATAGATCTATCATCTGTCCAAATTTCAAGTTTCTAGCTTTGGTGGTTTCGGAGTTTTTGTTCCCATAATGTGATTTGCTTAATAAATAAAGAAAAAAAGTGTCGGAATCGTCATGGTTTATTTTTGAGCTGAAAGGGCATGCCCAGACGCTTCTAAATTCGAAAGTTGTATTCCCCTAGTGCCATTAGTTTTCGACCTAGAGCTGTTTAAACCTACAATTGGCATTTTATTTTTTGGCTCGGAAACCCGTATCACGAGACTGATTGCCCAAAAAATTTGCACTAAGAATGATTCATATGTACCCCAGCTAAGATCTAAGTTCCAAGTTTCTACCTTTAGACGTTTCAAAGTTATAGCATTTTTTATTTTTGTTTACGAATTCGTAATTTTTCACGGAAAAAACATAAGGACTTCCGACGCAGAGCGTCGCGGAAGTCCCAAAAAAAGTGTCGGAATCGTCATTATTTATTTTTGAGAGCTGAAAGGGCAAGCCCAGACGCTTCTAAATTCAAAACTTTTATTCCCCTTGCGCGATTACTTTTCGAGTTAGAGCAGTTTAAATCTACAATTGGCATTTCAGTTTTTGGCTCGGAAACCTGTATCACAAAACCGATTGCCTCCATAATTTGCACGAAGAAGGATTTATATGTGCCCCATCTAAGTTTTAAATTCTAATTTTCTACCTTTAGTCGTTTCAAAGTTTTAGCGTTTTCAAACTTGGTTTATGAATTCGTAATTTTTCACGGAAAAAAGCTTAAGGACTTCCAACGCAAAGCGTCGCGGAAATCCCAATTAATTTGCCAACAAGACTGCATGTTTTTCATTTGCTTGTGTCGTGGCGACCTAGAAAAACAGCGCATATAAAAAAACAGAGTGATCAACTCAAAAAAACCTTTGCAGTTTTGTCGAGCTAATTAGGTGCGAAGCAGTTTGTCCTGTAGCAAAAGCCTCGCACTTTTCACGTTCGACGTCTACTCCTTCAGTTTGCAGGAAAAAAAACTAGGCAGTATTTACTGTAAAATAAATTAGCAACTTTTGTTCTTGACAAAAATGTAAGCAATTAAGAGGTGAAGAGGGTATTGGCCCAAGAACAAACTTTCTGAAAATAATATTTTCTCTGTTTCCATTATTGATTTCTTTTTTGTCAAGAACAAGATTTGGTATGAATGTTTACAAAATCAAATATTAAATGTTTTTTGCCGTTAGTAAAAGGATTGCCTTTCAATTAAACCAAACCGGCAAAAGAGCAATACAGTTTAGAAAATCATACTTCAGTTCAATGGTCATTATATGTTTCAATGCCGCTTTTTTTTCTATAACATACGCAAAAACATCAGACGAACATGAATTCAAAAGGAGTGCAGGGACAGTTTGACTAAAAAACTTACAATTTTAATTTTTCTTCATTTTAGTGTTTCTTTAATTACAATATTCACAAAAATTATACAGAAGATTTTCGGCAAAACATTATATCCTTCTCAAAGCATCTAAACAATAAATAAATCACTCGTTTCCACACAGAATGAAATTAATTAATTTGAATATGACTTTCAATAAAGTCGATATCATTTTGCTTTCGCAATAAGCTTTTTGGACTGAACTCTTCAGTTGCGATCTTTGTCTGGGTTGGTATGTGGTGAACAGGTTCTTTTAAAAACCAAATGCAGTAAGGAGAAATGCATTTTTAGGAGATTGCAGAACAGTAAGGAGAAACGCAATCCATCCAATGACAGCAGGCTTTGATCTTACTGAAACAGTTGTAGAGTGAATACGAACTGTTTTTGCCTGCACAAATCTGTTTTTTTCCGTGAAATATAAACCACTTCCAACAGGCTCAAGTGAAACTGAGAGCGAGCTGTGGTTAGGATTTTAAACTGCAAATCAGAATAGTTGCGTGCGCATTGATTGGATTCCGACAAATGTTGGCCGATGGCTGAATCGCTTTCTAGTTCGAATTGAGTCTTACTTTTTGCTTTGCATTTTCTATTTGGCTGGGTTCTGGTTGGTTGAGATCGGTGGGTTCCCTGCTCCTGAGTAAGAGTGGTATTTTGTCTTGTTGCTTTTGGAACATGTTGCTTGATGCGTTCCTGAAGCCTTTGAGTAGTGCGACCTACGTACCGACTATCACATTGGCACACGTATTCAGAAATAACCATGCTTCTTTGATTGGCAGGTAGCACATCCTTTTTGGCAGCAGGTAGCATGCATTGGCTTGGGAAAATCAAGCGTGGTGACACAGCTCCGTAGCAATTTTGCTCAGCACTTTTTGCTAAAAGTTTTAACTTGATGTTCTAATTGCTGAGAAGCTGAGCCTATCCACGGGGCTCTAAGGTACACAGGGCACTTTTCTGGTCCAAAGGGTTTGGCTGTAGAAAATTGTGCAATTTTCTTGGATATGTGCTTAAGACCTATATCTTCAGGGTATCCGTTGTCAGCAAGATATTTTTGATGAAATCAATCTCTTGCTTAAGCTTGTTTTTGTACATATCATAAGTGCTCTGTGTACCAGCGTGGCGATTAGATTGGTTTTCCGTTTGCGTAGGCTGAAGGATTCCCATTGGATGTATTGACCAGAAAAAGTGGGCTTTCGGTATACACTGGTCTCGAAACCAAGTTCAGTTCTTTTCACTAGAATGTCTAGAAATGGAAGCTTGCCATCATGTTCTTTTTCAAACGTGAACTTGAGAGCAGGATGTAGACGATTAAGCGTGACCAGGAAATGGTCAACGTCACCCTCTTGTTTAAAGATAGCAAAGGTGTCGTCAACATATCGAAAATAGATTGTCGGTTTTTGAATACAGGAGAATAGTTTGGACTCGTGGTATTAGCGAACATCTTTGTTGAATACCACGAGTCCAAACTATTCTCCTGTATTCAAAAACCGACAATCTATTTTCGATATGTTGACGACACCTTTGCTATCTTTAAACAAGAGGGTGACGTTGACCATTTCCTGGTCACGCTTAATCGTCTACATCCTGCTCTCAAGTTCACGTTTGAAAAAGAACATGATGGCAAGCTTCCATTTCTAGACATTCTAGTGAAAAGAACTGAACTTGGTTTCGAGACCAGTGTATACCGAAAGCCCACTTTTTCTGGTCAATACATCCAATGGGAATCCTTCAGCCTACGCAAACGGAAAACCAATCTAATCGCCACGCTGGTACACAGAGCACTTATGATATGTACAAAAAACAAGCTTAAGCAAGAGATTGATTTCATCAAAAATATCTTGCTAACAACGGATACCCTGAAGATATAGGTCTTAAGCACATATCCAAGAAAATTGCACAATTTTCTACAGCCAAACCCTTTGGACCAGAAAAGTGCCCAGTGTACCTTAGAGCCCCGTGGATAGGCTCAGCTTCTCAGCAATTAGAACATCAAGTTAAAACTTTTAGCAAAAAGTGCTGAGCAAAATTGCTACGGAGCTGTGTCACCACGCTTGATTTTCCCAAGCCAATGCATGCTACCTGCTGCCAAAAAGGATGTGCTACCTGCCAATTAAAGAAGCATGGTTATTTCTGAATACGTGTGCCAATGTGATAGTCGGTACGTAGGTCGCACTACTCATAGGCTTCAGGAACGCATCAAGCAACATGTTCCAAAAGCAACAAGACAAAATACCACTCTTACTCAGGAGCAGGGAACCCACCGATCTCAACCAACCAGAACCCAGCCAAATAGAAAATGCAAAGCAAAAAGTAAGACTCAATTCGAACTAGAAAGCGATTCAGCCATCGGCCAACATTTGTCGGAATCCAATCAATGCGCACGCAACTATTCTGATTTGCAGTTTAAAATCCTAACCACAGCTCGCTCTCAGTTTCACTTGAGCCTGTTGGAAGTGGTTTATATTTCACGGAAAAAAACAGATTTGTGCAGGCAAAAACAGTTCGTATTCACTCTACAACTGTTTCAGTAAGATCAAAGCCTGCTGTCATTGGATGGATTGCGTTTCTCCGTACTATTGTGCAATCTCCTTACTGCAGAGTGCATTTCTCCTTACTGCATTTGGTTTTTAAAAGAACCTGTTCACCTCATACCAACCCAGACAGAGATCACAACTGAAGAGTTCAGTCCAAAAAGCTTATTGCGAAAGCAAAATGAAATCGACTTTATTGAAAGTCATATTCAAATTCTGCAACACTTTAAAATTGAAATTAATTAACACTAACTTTTGCAGTCGTTTGAATTACAGCCAACCAACTACGTCAACACATGCGACTAAACGAATTAAATAATGCAGTTAAATGTTGGATAAGCAGGCGAAAAAGTTTACTAAAGTTGTCACTATAAATATATTTGAAATTTGAAGTGAAGGAGTAGCTGTTGTGATTGATTTTCAAATTACTATCAACCCAAAATGGTAAGTTAACAATCTAACACTATCCAAGCAAGCAAAAATCAAAAACTTTGTTCCTGTAAAAATTATTTTGATCGCTTAGTGTTTGAACGGTCGATCACTAATCATTTTGTCTTGACAGTAATTTGAAAACCACCCATGACTTATTCTTTTTAAACTTAAAATATTTATAGTGACAACTTTAGCAAACTGTTTCGCTCGCTTATCCAACATTTAACTGCACTGTTGAATTCGTATGATCGCACGCGTTGACGTAATTTGTTCAAACATACAGCACACTGTAATCAAATCAAACCTTTCATTATACTCGCTGCATTATGCCAAAGCATATAATGCGTTGGCGGGCCCATCTCCGCATCATTGCGGCCGGGCAGCACAGCTCCTTTTGAAGAAATGTCGCAGTGGTGGCGAACTGTTGACAACACTGCGTTCGATTTAACCAGAGGTGGAGTCGAGTTACACAACCTTCGAGGCCAAGGATTCAAAAAAATCCGAGGCCAAACACTGACTTTTCGAAGACAGACCCTCTCGAGGCCAAAAAAAGAAACGATCGAGGTCAAAGACTGAGGACACAACTTTTCTAAATTATGCTCGAAAAATTTTCTATAATTTTTAAGCGCGAAAGTGCTTAAGATATTGCATTTCGTTAAGTGTTGGATGATAATTCGAAAAAAAATTTTTTTAAATAATAGCGACTGCCATTTTGAAGTTTTACACATTAGCAACTGATGTTGATTTCGCATCGTAGCAGTATCGAAATACTGAAACAAGGTCATTACCTGTGAATGAAAATATACCCTGTACTTAAATTGCAGGAGGGACGCTTCCCCAACGGTAGTTAGCGTTTCCCCATTGAGATTTGGCTTCTACATTTTTGTCAAGAACAAAACTCGTTAATCTATTTTAAATACTGTCTAGTTTCTTTTCCTGCAAACTGAAGGAGTTGATGTCAAACGTGAAAAGTGCGAGGCTTTCGCTATAGGACAAACAGCACAAGCGAATGAAAAACATGCAGTCAGGTCGGCAAATTAATTATTTATATTTATTAGTGCTTATAAGCCAGCAGTGAGTACACTATTCACCCAGACTTTCCCTATCGTTGAAGTTCGTTTCATTCTGAATTTTGTCCAATTCGGGATTTCATCCATTTCGGATTTTGTCCGATTTGGGATTTTGTCGATTCAGGATTTTGTCCAAATCGGGATTTTGTCCATTTGGGATTTTGCCAATTCTGGATTTTGTCCATTTGGGATTTTGTCCAGTTCTGGATTTTGTCCATGCGGGATTTTGTCCATTTGGGATTTTGTTCAATTCGGGGTTTTGTCCAAATCGGGATTTTGTCCAATTCGGGATTTTGTGCAAGTCGGGATTTTGTCCTATGCTGGATTTTGTCTATTCTGGATTTTGTCCGATTCGGGATGTTGTCCAATTCTGGATTTTGTCCAATTTGAGATTTTGTCCATTAATCGTTAATCCGTTATTAACGAAGCTAACTTTTTCATTAACTCGTTAATCCATTAAAAAGTTTTTTCATGTTAACGGACCAATTAACTTCCGTTAAGTGCTGTTAACGGACTAAATTAACTTCCGTTAAGTTCTGTTAACTTCCGTTAAGGTTTTTATCGTTAATATCTTGCACCATTCATTCATCAGACCGGTACAAACCAGTTTGCACTGATAACACTTGTTGCGTATTAGCACGAGTTTTATAGAAGAAAGCGAAGAAAGGAGTTCTTTTTTGTGGTAAATAATAACCTGCAGCCTCATAGGTCTATTAATTATCGCTGTTCACAATTTCCAAAGGTTTTCCGATCGCAGCTTCGTTGTGCATTTGAACTTGTTTTTATCTTGAAATTAGATTAGACTGTAAAATGTTACTTCCGAAACACAAAAAGACCAGCATAGCAATAAATATTTCCTTATAATCAGCAAAACAGCGTCGATACGTGTTCTAGAAGCGAGTGAATAAAAAGAAATGTAATTTACACGCTAAATGATAACGGATTAACGGACTTTATTAACTTCCGTTAATTGAGGCTGAAAATAACGGATTAACGTTAACGGAGGAGTGAAGTTTGTTAACGGACTAGTGGTTAACGAAGCTAACGCATTGCATCAACTTGCCCACCTACGAGTTTAAGTAATGTAAGTGTTTACTGATCAACTATCAAGATTGATGCTTCATGATCAACCGTCGTCAGATAAGTATTCAACAGGTGATTTACCACGCAAATTGTTTCTTGGCATCAAATCTTTTTATCAAAGGCCTAGATTTTATCCGTTGTCTAATGAGCCCCATCATGACTAGCAGGCCCTGCTGTAACTGACAAAGTCTCAGCTGCAAGTTTGATGTGACATTTAACTGCCTGATCGCGACATGAATGCGATACTTTTAGGGGCGCACTTCTTACGTTTTGAATTTCTATCAAAGATAGAGTTTGAAGTAGTGGTGACTCTGCGATCTTCTCAGCATCAATGTTTGCCATGTTATGATATGATTGGAGTTTGTAGTTAATTTGTGTCATCTCAAAACGACGAATAGCTAAGTTTTTGCTGCCTTCTTCAATCAAGTCTATTGCTTTTACTCCATGATTTTTGATATCATCACAATCTTCTCAACTGCAGCATTACGAATACTTACATCTGAATCAGCCAACGTACCTAATAGAATATTTTCTGGGTGAGCAAAATTGGCATTCCTTTCAGTAACTTTTAGAACTATGTTTTTGACTGAGATCGAAAAAATTTTGAGTTCTTTTATACAAATCAAACAAATTTTTGGTCCATCGGTGAGTTTGTTTGGATTTAATTTGAAACCAAGATGGAAAGTATAGTTGCACACAAAATTTGGTAAGAATCGCAAGAGTTGTTGAAGGCTTTTGTTCCGACACATAACAACGTTAATATTCTGCATGCTAAAGTGTGCCATCAAGAATGAACGATTGGACCAACTTTAACCACTGAGAAGTCACTATTCAGTTTACCAGAAATGATATCTAAACAGTCGCATCTTTTCGGCCATCCATACATACAGTATGCCATTGATGTAAGAAAATTGCAAGCCGCCATTCGTTCTCAATGCTTCACGATACTTCACTTTTTCTCACCTCAGTTTGCTTCTCATCATATTTGGTTCAAAGGTTGCTTGAACTAAGGTCCTTGATGACTGCATTTGCCACAGCAGCTACAGCCTGATCTGAGAGTTGAAATCTTTCACATATCAAGGCAAAGCTTGATAGATTGATCCTAGCTTGTTGCACCTTTGAATAACGGTAACCCATAAAAAGCAATGAATCATCTAATTAGCTTGTGAAAAATCACTATCAGAATCTGAGTCTGACATGTGGATAATGCTATCACGTGAGACTCTTTCTTATTCAAATCTTTTGCTTTTTGATGGCGATTCTAATGACGCTGCTCTTCGTTTAAATCGTATGTTACCTGTTGTCAGCTTTTCAACTGCAGCAGTGCATGTTGCAGCTCTTGTTGTTTTCTGGTCAGTGTAAAAGGCATAATCTTACTCACACATGCGAAGCCAGTATACATTTGCTAAATGACTTCTTTGAGCATTATTTTCACGAAAAATATCAAAAAAACTCTCCATTTTTTCTCTAAACGTTGCTTCTTTTTGCAGAAATGTTGTACCACGTGTGGTTTTGGGGTATCTGTCCAAGCTACTAAATTCTTTTACTAATTGCTGTATTTTACTTCCAACTCCGGTTATGCTATTGGTGTAGACATTGCATCAAATTCACAACTGAACAAATTCTTCAGCCACTGTATGAGCAGCTTCATACTGTAAAAATTTTTCTTTATTCAGTACTCGACAGATAACTTCTCTATTTGTAGGTAAGACTCCTGGAGGATATTCTCTGATGTTTTTGAAGGTGTGTCCACAATGCAAAACTTTTGTCACTTTAACAGCTTGGATTCTTGTTCCATATTTTGCAATAAAAGACAACTAAAAACTTTTTTAACTAACTGTGCTGCACTACCACAATCCAGGATTTGAAATGCCTAAAAAATAAAATGTGTAAACTGCACTTGTTTTTATGTATCCTGTATGCTGCAATATTAATTACCATTTAGATTAGCAAGTAAATAGTCAACTCCTTTTATCTTCCCAGCTGGATGCGTTGCTTTCATAATTTCCTGTCAATAACTTCAGTTAGCGCTCTGCTTTCTTATCACAGACCAATGTTTTTGCAGCCTTCTATTATTTTGTTACATCTTAAAGGCTACATAGAACCTATTGCTGCTATCATACAAACAGTCTGATCAACATAGATCATAGCGCATCAACTATTGACATACAGTGAGTTTCATATTATTGTATACAACCATCAGAATTCAGCAAATATCAAAAAATGAGTTTTTTCCAAATAACTTTTTTTCTGATGGAAATAGAAAGAAAAGTTCTTATAAAGCTTATATAAATTATGGTGTTTTGCAACTTTTGACATAGGTTTCATGTTTCTGTGATGTCAGAATCAAAAGTTATAGCAAATTTTTGAAAATTAGGGGTCGCCAAAGCACTAGATGGCGATAGCACAGACATTTCTGCATGCAACCCCACAAAAACAGATTTAATGGTGTTTTTAGCCCATTTGCCAAGTTTTCTGACCCAAAGTAAATTGATATCTAACAAAAAGTTTTTTCACTCAACCCTAATTTATTTACCTATTCTTGAAAGTTTTACGTGTTTAGCTTGAATGGTTGAAAAGTTTGAATTTTGAAGGATCTAATTGAGGGTCTCCCGATTTTGGTGCCTCAAATTAATTTTGTCTTTCCTTGATATTAACCTATCCTGAAAATTTGATGTGTCTAGCTTATACAATTAAAAAGTTTGAATTTTAGCATCCTGGCTTGAGGGGGACCTCCCATTGAGGTAACCCCAAAATTTATCCTTTTTTCATATTCACCTATTCTAAAAATTTCATCAGTCTAGTGTAAATGGTTCAAGTTGAATTGTAGCGTTCTTGTTTGAGAACGATCTCTTCGTTTTCAAACAAAGTATTCAAACAAAGTTTTCAAACATCTCTTCGTTTTTCAACCCCAAATTTTATCTTTTTTTCGTACTTGTCTACCCTGAAAACTTTGTACGTCGAACGTGAGTGGTTAAAAAGTTTGAATTTTGATGGCCCTTGTTGAGAGGGACACCTTCATTGTGGTATCCCCAA
The DNA here is from genome assembly GCA_963965965.1 of Trididemnum nubilum. Classification (NCBI taxonomy): domain Eukaryota; kingdom Metazoa; phylum Chordata; class Ascidiacea; order Aplousobranchia; family Didemnidae; genus Trididemnum; species Trididemnum nubilum. Next base: position 21,888,015 of record OZ014484.1, read on the forward strand.
ATTTTGTCATATTTTATCTTTAACTTATATTTATCTATACTGAAAATTTTATCTGTCTAGCCTGAGTGGTTAAAAAGTTTGAATTTTGGAAGCCCCGTTTTAAAAAGATACCCTTATTTTAATACCCTCCATTTTACCAAAAATTATATTCACTTCGTAATTTTCGACCGTAAAATTTTCATTTGTCTAACGTGTATGGTTAAAAAGGTTTGAATTTTGGCGGCCTTGTTTATGAGGGACCCTCCGATTCTGAAACGACTAAATTTGGTCAAATTTTATCTTTTTTTTATATTTAGTTAGCTTAAAAATTTCGTGTGTCCAGCTTGAAAGGTTAAAAAAGTTTGAATTTTGGAGGGCCCAGTTTGGGGGAAACCCCCATTTTGGAACTCCAAATTTTGTTAGATTTAGTTTATTTTTCTTATCTACCTATACCGAAAATTTGATCCATCTAGCTCTAACGGGTTAAAAGTTTAAAATTTTGGTGGCCTCGTTTGAGGGGGCACCCCCCATTTTGGAAGCCCCTAATTTTGCCAAATATTACCTTTCCTGTATGTGTAGTTCCCTTAAAAATTTCATGTGTCCAACTTAAAAGATTAAAAAATTTGAATTTTCTTTGAAGAAAATTTCCCTTTTTGAAACCCCTAATTTTTGTTAGGTTTAGTTATTTTTAACAACTCCCCATTCCGAAAATTTCATCCATCTAGCTTCATTGGTTTAAGAGTTCAAAAGTTTGTCGGCCTTGTTTAAGGGGATCCCCAATTTTGGTAACCCCAAATTTTGTTAAATTTCATCTTTACTTATATTTGTCTTTCCTGAAAATTTCATGTGTCTAGCATGATTGGTTAAAAAGTTACAATTTTGGTGGCCTCATTTGGGGGGGACCCCCCATTTGGGTACCACCAAATTTGTGAAATTCCTTTAGGTTTATTTACTTTAAATATTTCGTGGGCTTAGCTTAATAGGTAAAAAAGTTTGAAATCTGGAGGGCTCGTTTGGGAGGGAAACTCCATTGTTGAATTTCCAATTTTTGTTAGATTTAGTGTATTTTTAACATTTACCTATTACGAAATTTTGATCCATGTAGTTCTAGAGCCCAAATGAGGGGGATCCCCCAACCTGGCACCCCCGATTTCAATTCTGCACTAGTCCTCCCTGATATCTTCAATCGCTCAAACTTTGAATACAGTGCGTTAAGCGGTTTAAAAGTAGATAGCCGGAGAAAAAAAAAGTAAGAAAAAAGACAAAAAAAATAGTATTGAGGTTGGGGTAAACGAACATAACCAAAAGAAACATGGTTGATAGGGTGCTCAAAAACCACAAATCATTTTCCATCAAAATCAATATTTACCGAGATATATCCGTTTAAACTAGTCCACTTTGAGCCCATTTTCGGCCTGTAACATTTTGGTCAGGTAACCGAGTGCCCCCAAACTCGGTTTGCATAAACCTATCATAATTACCCACATGTGTACAAATTTCAGCTGTGCACGCCAAGTGGAGGCAAATTAATACCTTTTAAAGCCAAAAATCGCCGTTTTTTATGTTTTTGTTTGTATCTCAATTCACGATCACGTGATCTAGGATCCCCCAAATTGGCATACATTACGCATTCATTAATTCCATGTTGAATCCAAATTTCAACTTTCTAGGTTTTACTGTTTGCTAGTTATGAGCAAATCAGTGCTCATCTACCAAAATTCGCGAACAAAAACAAAGGTACTACGCGCTCACGCAAAGTCCCACTAAAGGTGAATTTACACAGTATCCGTTTTTCGTACGTTTTCGTCCGTTTTTTAACGTTTTTGCTTCTTGAAAAAGTATGCGCTTTTTCATCCGCATTTTTATAAGTCCATATACGCACTAAGTAGACTGTTACATATAGATAAAAATTTTGTTCAAGAACTTTGTGTATGAACGATAAAAGCGATATTTCGAAATAGAGCTGTAACCCTTTACAAAAAATTTTTTTCGGAAAACTTTTGTCCAGTATGTGACTGTCTGGTTAGTGCGGATATGGACACATAAAAATGCGGATGTAAAAGCGAATACTTTGTCAAGGAGAAGCAAAAACGTAAAAAAACGGACGAAAACGAACGAAAAACGGATACTGCGTAAATTCACCTTAATTAAGGCGTCTAATTGTCAAATATTAGCGTGGCTATTGTAGATTAAATATAATCTTGTCAGACATTGCAATAATATCGCAAATACGCAAATTAATGCCCGATAATAATATTGTTGAACACTATTTTGCGTAAGTGCAGACAAATACGCAAAATAATGCCTGATAATAATATTGTTGAACATTACTTTGCGTAAGTGTGGTATTGTTGAACATTACTTTGCGTAAGTGTGGTAGGTATGTGCAGACAAGTAGTACCTTTGTACTTTGGGCAGCCGCTCATGTAGTGATATGTGAGGCTTAAATACTCTGGTCTTGCTGCAAATACCAATTGCTGACATATGGGTCCTACTCCCACCACGCGGTAACGGCCTCGGCTGGTCGGCTAAAGTTTGTCAGCATAGTTTTGTACCACGTTAGAAAACTGTGGGAGAGACTTGCGTCTCGAGACCACTCATGTCTTAAAACTGAGGTTAGAGGTAAGCAAGGGCATGCTCTTTGTAGAAATTTTGCTCCAAAAATATAAGGTCCAATAAAAATTAACACTTAAAAGATAACAGCGTAGAAGAGAGTCGGGCCCCTTGGGCCCTTGGGCAGGCTGTCTCGCTCGGTCGGTTGAGTAGTCACTCCAGGGTTACCACTGATCGTCAATCTGCAACCTGCAACGCTCGAGCTTTAGGCAGAGGGGCTCGTTCGAAAAATCAGCGACATTCTCCTATTTGACTTGGAAGTTGGAAGTCTTTGTGGAAAAGATGTGGAGGTATGTGAAGAGTTGAGGAAGAGGAAAGTAGATGTGTGCGGCTTACAAGAAGTAAGGTGGAAGAATGAAGGTACTCGATTTCTCGGGGTTTTCGGACGAAGATACAAATTGTGGTAGTCTGGAAACAGCTCTGGTATCGGAGGGGGGTTGGAATTTACGTAAAAGAAGAGCTATGTGAGAAAGTAGTAGATGTCCGGAAAAAAAGTGACAGAGTTACGGTGGTAGTTTTAGCGTTTGGAAAGCAAGTGATACGAGTAATATCAGCGTATGGACCACAAGCAGGGACGCCGCTCGAAGAAAAGCACAGGTTCTACGACGATTTAGCAAGCGAATACGAGCTACAAAATCCTAGTGAAGTGGTATTCGGAATAGGAGATTTTAATGGACATGTTGGTGAAGAGATAGAAGGCTTTGAGGGTATTTATGGTGGAAATGCAATAGGTCAGAAAAATGCCGAAGGAAGAATGCTACTTCAGTTTTGTGACGAAAGAGAATTATGTGCGGCAAACATGTGGTTTAAGAAGACGGACAAAAGAAAGATAACGTTTAAATCTGGCAATAATGAATCTGAAATTGATTTTATTTTAGTTAGTAAAGAAAACAGAAAATTTTTGAAAGACGTAAAGATAATTCCATGGAAATTGCAACATCGACTGCTGGTTGCCGATGTGGATAAAAGAAAACTGAATAAAGTTGTCACGAAAGAATCAATGGTAAAGCGCATGGTGTGGAAATTAAAAGAAAGGGAAATGCAGGAAAAATTTGAAAGAAGAGTTGAGGAGTTAGTTGATGTTGAAACAACAAATTTGTGGGAATCTTTTAGAGATGGAGTTCTAACGACACGTGATGCGCTATGAGGGAAGAAGAAAGTCAGAAAGAATGGAGGAAATAAATGGTGGTGGAATGAAGAAGTGAGGAATGCTATAGCAAGGAAAAAGGAAGCATTCAAAATGTTTTGCAAAACTGGGCAGGAAGAACACAAAATATCTTATAAGAAAATTAGAAATCAAACCAAGAAAGTGAATCCTAAACCAATGAAGACGGAAGCTGAAAGGAAATCGAAAAATTACGTGAGAAACCAAACAAGATTTTCAAATTCGTAAAATTTATGAAAAGGGATGGAAAACATGTTGAAGGAGGAAAATGGATTAAGGGTAGAGATGGAAGAATTGATTTCAGTCAAGAAGATCGACGTAAAATATGAAAGGAATATATGGAGAAAATTATGAATGAGGAAAATGCTTGGGACCACGAGGTGGACGCTGCTATGGTTGAGGGGCCAGTAGAGAAAGTTTCTCGCAAGGAAGTGAGAGAAGCGATCAGGAACAGGGTTCCCTGAAGGCTGCAGGGCTCCCTGAAGTAACAACGGAAATGATTGTTGCAGGCGGCAGAATTGCAGAGGAAGTGATGTTACTGCTTTGCCAACGAGTTTTGGATGGAAAGGGAATTCGAGATAAATGGAAAACCAGCGTTGTGGTGCCAATTTTTAAGGGAAAGATGTGATGAACTGTGGTTCGAATGGAGGAGTGAAGTTGCTTGAACACGGCATGAAGATTATTGAAAGAGTGTTAGAGAGAAGAATACGAGCAATAGTTGATTTTAATGAAGCACAGTTTAGTTTCATGCCTGGAAAAAGAACAATTGATGCCTTATTCTTAGTACGAAGGATGCAAGAAGAACATCGAGCGAAAGACAAAAGAATGTACAATGTGTTTTGTTGATTTGGAAAAAGCATTTGACAGAGTACCTAGAAGAGTGATGGAATGGGCAATGAGAAAGAAAGGTTTGCCTGAAATCCTGGTCAAGGCGGTGATGAGTCTTTATGAAGGAGCAGAAACGAAAGTTAGAGTTGGATCGGGTTTGTCAGAAGAAGTTTCTGTGAAAGTTGGTGTACATCAAGGATCTGTGTTGCCACCTCTGTTGTTTGCAATGGTGATAGATGAAGTAACGGAAAATGCAAGGAAAGGCTGGATGAAGCAAATTCTTAATGCAGACGATTTGGTCCTAATGGGAAAGCTATGAAAGAATTGGGAGAGAACTTTGATGAATGGAGAGAGGTGTTCGAAAGCAAAGGAATGAGAGTCAATCTTGGAAAGACAAAGTTGAACGAAATGGCGAGGAGTGGTAAAGACAATGACCATACGAATTCGGCCAACTCCGTCGACGGGGACGATACCGGATCCAACATGTGGTATGATAATATGATTATTTTGCGTAAAATAATTATATTGTTGATATTGCAAAGCGGTAGAAATTTTGTTCTTGTCGGATATATTATCGTGCTCGGCACATATTTGCATTAATTTACATATAATTCAGCTGGTAATTATTTTTTAGAATCATTGCATACAGGAGGGTGAGGCAAGCCCTCGGCCAAGTACTCGAACATGCTTTGGAACCTCGAAATGATGATGATGCTGATATTCCCGACATGTTGCAATGTTTTGTTTGGTCAAATATTCTTTCAAATTTACGATAAAAACTCTTGACAGATGACGTCATCACTTTAATTTAAGCAATTTTTGATTAGGAGCCAAAAAGCTGACTCTCATTCACAATTTGAGTCATCAATGCAGAATACATCATTTTTCAAAAGCAAAACTTTGGCAATGACGTCATCAGCTTCAAAGTAAAGTTGTATGAACATGCACTTGAAAATCAATTACTATTTAAAATTTGACTCTTCCACAACTTTTTGATTAGCTGTTGGACAGTAAAGGCTCTTTGACACTATACGGCTGATTTAAAGGCCAAAAAAGGGGGAAATCCCATGTCCAAACCATGGGGATTTTTTTGGTGGCTCAAGACATGGTCCTGAGTCATCGTGCCAAATTTTAGCTTATTATAAACTTTTTCCGGGTTTAAATGTATTTTGTCGTATTTCTACCAGACTATACGATTGTATTTGCGTTAACTTCATCCATTTTGACCCAACTTAACATTTTTTTGAGATCCAAATTAAAATTGACGTTATTTTTAAAGTTTTTTCTCTCAAAACACATTACGCAAGATTCTTAAAAGGAAACAGTAGGCAAAATCAATAGGCTGCTAATAGTAGGGCGATATCATAAGATTATATCTGCGATAACTCTATTCTTTGTGACCGGACTAATTCAGATTCGACTTCAAACATCTCATCCAGCCCTCGACTAATTAGCATAACAGTATTTAAGACCGTTTGTGCCATCGTAATGCTTCGCTAATTGCAGCAATACTAGTTCCACAGTTGAAAGTAACTAACGACTGCCAAGCAATCAACGTCAGTGCCGCTCACTAAAAGCGTCAATGTTGCAAGATACAGTGAAGTAGGGAAAACGATCATATGTATGAACTAAAAGTTTTGAAACAAATGGGTCAGGTAGTTAATGCAAGTATACTCTAATAGTGTAGCAGTAATGTTGGAAACTCATCGATTCTGCTTGCTGTCTGTTACTAAGATTGTACAGAAAAACATTTACTACAATAAAATACAAAATTGCGTGAAAGTTAAAAATTGAGATGAAAAATTTAGAAAATTTGAATTTCCATTCCCATACGAAAAAATTAGTTTCTTCGTATATACTGTAATTGTACTATCTAACCGGCAAAAGGGATTTGCAGTCCTTTCAAAGCAACATAATAAGTACAGTTGATCACTCTTAGTCTTAAACGCACTACACAAGCATACAGGCGTCACTGTAGTAGGTCGATTTTGAATGGGCGATGCAAGTCGTCAACTTACACTTTCAATTTGATTAGTTCGGATACTATTGAGTCGGGATTTGGCCAGGCTTTCATAAATTCGTCCTGAAAAAGCGGAGCATTTTTTAGCTAAATAACACGCGAGACTCAAGAGAGCCGTTTGTGCTTTAGTCGGTACAGAATAGTGTAGCCGCCCAACCAATGGATACCCATCAGTGGTGGCAGCCTGTCACATGATGGAATGCCCACCACTTAAATGGTGCGGAAATGGCCACTTTTCTCTCCATGACTCTCCGGCTTATCTGGGGTTCTGTGGAGCAGCATTTCCGGTGCACCATGCTCTCATTCACAAAAAAAGAGCCGAGGAAGCCAAAAAACTCCAAAATTTTTGTGTGTTCTGATTGGTATAATTTCAAATCTTTTTTTCCATCTTTCACGGAAATCATTATTGCCATTGGCAAAACGTCAAATTAATTTACAGTAGAGTTAAGTTATAGCACATTGTTTCTTACCTCTGGTCACATTTACTTGTTTTTGCTTGCTGAGAAGCAATCTCAGTGAACGACCGACGCATGTTGTACAATGAAATTTTCCAAAAAAACCTTTCGCTTTTCCATTAAGAAATTACCGTATTTATTTGAGTATAACGCACACTCGTGTACAGCGCGCACCCTTAATTTTTGAATAAAAATTGGTTTAAATTTTTTTCAATTTTTCTCAGCTCAGACCAAGGATAGAAAGTGACAAGTGCTGTAAAAGATATGCGGCTATGACAAAAACTTTATTGATAATCGTATGTTGCAACAAATGCTACATCGCCTTCATATTGTAACAATTTTGCTGTAAGTAGCGCTGAAACTGCAAAACCACGTTTTCCTCAATGCAGCGGGAATGTTCAACGCACGCTCAGCTGTCAGATGTGCGTGTGCGCTCAGTGCATGCACGAGCGTACACAAATATTCGATAAAACGTGGCCTAGTAGATAAAGGCGTCAGTGTTTGAAACCTTTGTGAGAAAATTTGGTTTGATTTCACATTTAGCTAAAAAACTCGAGTTTACCGCCCAGGAGCGCACCCTTAATTTTTGATTGAAAATCAGTACAAAATTTTGCACATTATACTCGAATAAATATGGTAATTAAAAATAACTTCTCGGACACCCAAGAGGGTAGAATTTCAAGCATTGTGAAAATACATATTTTATCGACAACATAGTGACTGATAATAATAAAAAAACAATATCTTATCCAAGCTTAAGCCGTTGGAACTATGTCAAAATACTTGTTTCTTAAACATCTGCTGTTATATAAAACTAACAACCTAGCTTGAGCCGTTAAAAAAATTGATTTTTGGGTCTATTTGAGGGGGTTCCCGGGAAAGTGATACCCCAAAACTGTATCAAAATACTTGTCTCTTAAACATCTGCTAAAATACAAAAAACTAACGCCCTAGCTAGAGCCGTTTAAAAAATTGATTTTGAAGGGGGGTCCATTTGGGGGCCCCCCAAACAATTTGTAAATAGCTACTGATAAAAAAAACTATCGTCCTAGCTTGATCCGTTCAAAAAATTGAATTTTTGGGGATCGATTTTGGGAAAGTTCCAGGGGAGTGACTCAAAAAAATTACCGGAGACAAAATTGCGTTTGCAGCTCACTAACTTCACACAAAAATTAGATTTCGATATTTTGTGGGTTAGGGAAAGAGCGTACAAGATGTTGGAAGAAAAAAAAGGAAAAAACTTACCGCAGCCAAAAGTGGGTTGGTAGGGATAAAAGGGTATCTTTGGACAATAGACATATAACCATGTGAAATATTTTTGCCGTATTTAAGCCGTTTTTAAATGAGACCACTTTTTAAGTCAAACTTTCAGGGCGATTTTCAGGTCAAACGAAGTCACATAACCTATTGCCTCGAAATTTGGTACAAACATTTATATTCTTAATTTCAAACTATTGCCAAATTTTCATGTAGCCAGACCTAACCATTCTCAGAGTTATAAGCAAAAGTCTAAAACTTCACACTCGTTAGTTTGAAAAGGGCCAAGTAAAAACAAAGAAACACGCGACGAGAGCGTCAGTCGTTCCAATAAAACATTTTATTTATTGAGCAGCAAATGCTTTTCAGCAAACGAGGTATTACAGGATCAGGACTTTTCGACGTGGCGGCTTTAGAATTTTGCGCCAAAACGTTGCAGACCCAGATATCACCAAAGCGAAGTCAACCATTCTTGACAAATTTCTGAAGTCCAAAAGTATCTAACGAACTAAAACCTATTCCTACGACTTTATTACCAATACTAAATTAGCACGTACTTTTGCGAGCATTTTTCGAGAAGACCCCAATTGAAGTGCCACTGTCATCATCATCACTCAACATAAGTACTCGAAGGCGTTTCATATTCTTGTGCTCGACCATTGAATCAGGTTGATTCTAAAAAGTTTGTGGGTTTATGGTATTTCGATCATAAAACATTAAAAGATTCCCGCTGAAGTTCAGAAAAATAATTGTGTCACAAAAAAGCATTCCGTAATAAGCTAACTGCATGTAGGATACGAAACGTGACTACGGATAAGATTTGCTACCGGTACTGCGTTAAAAATACACACGTACTTGCAAACTACATATTCTAATGAATTGGATCGATAGGTTGGCAAGCTATGGTTCAATTTGCGGTCCGGTCAACCAAAAACTATCAAAAACATAATCAGTTTCTTGTTTGATGTTCAGCAGGTTCAATTCGCGGTCCCGTTAACCAAAAACTATCAAAAACATAATCAGTTTCTTGCTTGATGTTCAGCATTAAAAGACAGAGTGGATGGGATGCATAGTAATAACAGCACGTGTTAACACAACCCTACGTTATCCTACAAACACCATAGTATGCATACTAAGCATCGCGCTATGTAGTCTAAAGAAACGAGCGCGAGGCCTCTATCGGAATATAGCAAGATCTCTTCGCTGTTTACCGACGTCTTGAATAATGCGATTGTGATCATCCATCATGGGTACGGCAAACCTGTAAATTTCTGTCGAAACGAAAAGTTGTAGCAAACACAGAAAAATTATACTATCATTTGAGGATTTGACTGGCGTAGAAATTAAATCCAAAACATCCATTTTCCTGCTGCAACACGGCAAAGGCGCTAACCTGGTTGGTTTAAACGTTTTTTTAGATCTTTCGAGCACACAAAGAAATTTTCTAACCATTGCTTGGGAGTTGGCCTCATTTTCCGCTTCGATGTCAGGTACTACTTGTAATTGTGAAGAAGGGAAGTTCATGTTTATCCAGTTAACTGCGTTTCGTTCTATTTCTTTCAGTGCACCGAGGGCTGTGAGACGAGCAGATGGGTCTAGAGTCAGCAACCTACGTATGACGTAACTTGTGTCCTCCGAAATTTGACCAGAACTAAATAAGATTAAGTTGAGTAGTATTTCATAACGTAATCGTGTGAAATTTTAATTTTATTGAAGCGCCACAATGCAAAAATGAGCGAAAAACTTGTTATGGTGTCTTTATTTCCAAAACTGCCTTGGCTAGGAGACAGCGATCATTCAGTCTTCCAGTCAAGCTGCCTCCTGTCCACCACACATGATAGAGGCTTTACACCAGGGTTGGAAAAAATTACAAATGTAATTGAAAAAATTGTAATTAATTACACGATTTTGCGGTAATCGTAATTGAAAACTATCACATTTCGATAATTGTAATTGAAAATTTTTATGTCGATTTTTTTTAATCAAAAGCTTCATTACAACCATTAACTACACGATGATGACATGTGTCGAAGAAATACTGATTTCATTGCAGACAATATCATAGCTAATTAGTAATTCCCTGATTTGTGGTATTGCAGTAGTTCACAACACGAGACGTGCTGAGTACTCACCATTGATTGTGAGTTTTTAATATAACAGATTTTTAATTAGCACAAGATGTTTCGTTTCTTAGGGCAGAAAATGCAGAACTCTCTAGATCGATCTAAACTTCGACTACGTAATCAAATTAATTGAAAAAATAGTGCGTTAGGCATTAGGTAGAAACAGCTAGTTTCGAAACAAACCCAATAGTTCAATATAAAACCCGAACAATGCGAGTGGCAAAGCTTTAAGCAATGCTTCATTACCTCCAGTAATTACATGAAATTTGTGAAAAACTTTACCGTGATTGAACATTGAAACCCGACAGTTAGTCAAATGAACAACACGTCTCATAGCTCAAAATATTCATTGATGTATCTGAAGTGTGCTTAGAAAACTGTGAGTTCATTGAAGTCTACAATGCGTAGCTAAGCTACGATACCGTTTTGTCTTGGAGCATTGCAGTTTTTATCAGCAATTCGCAGAAATCAAATTTTAATGATTGCGAAGTCCACCTAGAAAACTAAGCAGTAGCATAAAAAATAACTAAATGGGAGCTTGCTGAGTACAAACCCCTTTGAAGAACCGCTGCAAATATCTACAGATTTCAAAAAAACTAACGCAGTAGCTTAAGCCAATCAAAAAATTGATTTTTGGGGAGTCTTCGTGGGTGGCACTTCCGAACTATGCCAAAACATTTCTCTTAGGTATCTACTGATATAAAAAAAACTGGCACCCTAGGTAAAGCCGTTCAAAAAATTGATTTTCGGGTGGTCCATTTGGGGGGGTCACCAGTGAGGTGGCACCCTCAAACTATATCAAAATATTTGTCTCTCAAATATCTACAAAAAAAACTGGCACCCTAAGTTAAGCTGTTCAAAAACTTGATTTTTGGGGGGTCGATTTGGGGGGGTCACCGAAGGAGTAGTAACCCCAAACTATGTCAAAATATTTGTTTCTTAAATATCTACTGATATCAAAAAAGCTGGAACCCTAAGTTAAGTTCAAAAAATCGATTTTTGGGGGTCCCCGGGAGGTGGTACCCCCAAACTATGTCAAAATACTTGTCTGTTAAATATCTGCTGATATAAAACAACACTGGCACCCTAGCTTGAGCTGTTCAAAAAATTGATTTTTGAGGGGTTCATTTGGGGGGGTTTCTGGGGGGATGGTACCCCCAAACTATGTCAAAATATTTGTCAGCTAAATGTCTACTGATATCAAAACAAACTGGCACCCTAGCTTGTGCCGTTCAAAAAATTAATTTTTGGAGGGTCCATTTGGGAAAGTTTGCGCTGGGTGGTACCTGCAAACCACGTTAAAATGTTTGTCTCTGATATTAAAAAACTAGCACCCTAGCTTGAGTCGTTTCAAAAAATTGATTTTTAGGGGGTCTATTCTGGGGGGTCCTCGGAGGGGATGACACCCCCAAACTATGTCAAAATATTTGTCTTTTAAATATTTATTGATATCAAAAAAACTGGCATCCTAGGTTAAGCCTTTCAAAAAATTCATCTTTGGGGAGTCCCCGGGGGGGGTGGCACTCCCAAACTATGTCAAAATATTTGTTTCTTAAACATCTACCGACATCACAAAAACTGGCACCCTATTGATTTTTGGGGAGTTTGATTTTGATTGTTTGGGGCCCCATTTTTGAGAGTCTCCGGGGAAGTGGCCCAAAAAATTTCGGGAAACAAAAATTGCGATTGCAACTCAACAACTTCAAACAAAAATTAGATTTCGATAGTTTGTGGTTTTGGAGAAGAGCGTACAAGATTTAGGAAGAAAAAAAAGAACAAAAAAAGGAAAACAAAACTCATTGCGGCCATAAGTGGGTTGGTTGGGATGAAAGTATATCTTAAGACATATAACCGTGCGAAACATTTTTTCCCGTACTTAGCCGTTTTTGAATGAGATCGCTTTTTACGTCTAACTTTCGGGGCGGTTTTTGGGTCCTAAAACCTAAGTCACGAGATGAATTGCCTCAAAATTTGGTACAAACATGCAAGTCAATAATCTCAAACTGCTGTAAAAATTTCATGGGGCTAGACAAACTGTTCACGAGTTATAAACAAAAGTCTGAAACTTCGTACTCATTAGTTTAAAAATGGCCGAGTAAACACAAAAGAACACGCGATGTGAGCGTCGGTCGTTCCTCTGATATCAAGCATGTTCTAGCATTTTTCATGAACAGCAGTAATGTTAGAAATAGTAGTTTATTTTATCACATTTCTCTCTTCTCAGCAATTTAGTTCTAACATTAAGCCGAATGCATTTCCTCTTGAGAGGCCAATTACTCACTGGTCACTTTTTGCTTAGTTTGGTTACGATTGAGTTAGAGCAATCAAAGCTATCAGAGCTTCTTGCTAAATTATCTTTATTAACAAATAGGAAAATATTACACAATGCAAGCATTGCAAAGCTAAAGTCAAAGTTTTATTAAGGCCGAGGCTGCTGTTACGTTGCAAAAAAAGTCAAAAACCTAGCCTTAACCCAGCACAAAGCTTCAACTCAGTCTCTAACGGCCACACTAACTTTAATCTTGATTCAAAATCAAAACTTACCCAAACTCTAACGTTGATTGAAAAATGAAACAAGAGCGAATCTTTATACAGCCGTTACGTAACGCAACATTAGCCACTTTTTTTTCGCAAAGGCCACATTGGATTTGATAGCTTTATATCACCACAAACCGTAGTTTTTTATTAATTCAAAGTAAAGTCTGACTCCAACTAAAATTCTTACTTTAAAACTAACCCCAAATCTAACCCAAACCCAAATCTTGACCCTAAAGTAAAATAATGAAACATGCGAGGACGAATATTCTTATTTTCGTTTTCTTAACTTAACTTAAAATTTTAGTGAAAAAGTCACTCCCAAGTTGATAACTCACTTGAAAAAATGTTGAAAAGATCACGCAATGTTTTAAAATTTTTTCATTGCAATTGAAAATTTGAGGCTGTAATGACAATAATTGTAATTAAAGCTAAAACAAGTAATTTTTCCAACCCTGCTTCACACTGCACCTTTCAATGCTGAACGTCAAGTAGGAAAGCTGTGAATACCACTTTTTATAATCTTTGCTTTGACCTGACCGAGAATGAAACCGAAGTCTACCGTTTCAGTAGCAGACGCTCTATCCACTCGATCACAGAACGATTTAAAACAAACTTAGCTGCACTCTCTCAGAAGCGGCTTTTAAAGAAGGTACAAAACCGCAACAAAATGGCTATCTAAGTAGCGTTTACCGCCTGGTATCAGTGAGAATATGGCATGTAATATAACTCGGTATCTGATTAGTACTCACACGGGTATGGAATAATCAGCCGCTTTAATTTTAGCGAACAACTTTTTTGGTTCTTGATCGTAGAAAGGAAACTGCCCGTATAGCATGGTGTAGAAAATAACACCTAACGACCACATGTCACTCGGTTTACCAGCATATGGTTTATCTAAATATAACAAACATTCATAAAAAATTAGAAGAACCCAAAAAAAGCCAAAATGTGGGTTTGTAATTGTTATGACATCTTTCATCACCAAGTTTACTTGATTAGGAGACCTTTCGTTCTTCGAGTCAAGCTGACACCCGTCTATCACACTTGGCGGAGACTTCAGACTGTTCCTTTTCATGCTGAATGTCCAACAGCTAAGGTCACAGACGCTCTACCCACTCGAGCATTGGATCATCAGTTTGTACAGAATCAAAGTTATTTATTGCAACTGTCAGCTTTGGTGAGCGCAGAAAGTTTTTTTTTGCTTTTGTTGCGTCATTTCACAATCATTTGCTTGGCTCAGCGACTTTATTTGAATGCTACCAGGATTCGTTCATACAGTCAGCTTTTCTCCCAGAATCAAATAAGAGACGACAGTGAAATGTCAAAGATTTTCCGAGACTGTTTTAAATACCATGAATTTGAATTGAACGTAATGGAAAAAAAAATCTGAGATCCGAAAAGGAAAGCAACTCTATAGTTCAGATAGAAAAAGAGCAAGTGCATAAAACCGAAATTTGTTCACAAGTCACAACAGCCAGCAAACTACAAAGTATTTCAATAACATAACCAACTACCAAACTTCAGTCTAATATTAGCATACCGCTTAATACATCTGGACTAATATAGGCCGGGCTACCGCGCTGGTCTGTTAGCAGGTCGTGGTCTCCAGTCAAATGGCAGCCCAGGCAGAAGTTGGTCAGAATTATCTTGCGTGTTCGTTTGTCTAAGACCATGTTTCCTAACTTTAGATCTCGATGGACTACATTGCTCTACGAAAGAATAATACGATATGGTAAAGAAATTAAACTTGAATCAAGCCGCCAAAAAGTTGTTCAAATAAAATCATATCTTTATTATACTTGTTGTATTACGCAGAAGCGTGTAACGAGTTGACGGGGCCCATCTCCGCGTCATTGTGCTTCAGAAAATACATCTCCTTTCAAAGAAATGTCGTAACAGTGGTGAGCCGTGGGCAACATGGTGTCCGATTAGACAAGCCCGAGATTTAAACCTCGGACTTCTCGCTCCAGAGACGACCACGTTACGCATATTTATCTTCCTGCCACAGAACAGTGTTAGACGCTAAGTATAGCACGATCCGAGCACTTTTCATTGCGATAAGCACTGCGTGCTTGGATAAATTTTAGAGTTCTTTAGCTGCTTAGGAGTGCCCAGCAATCCAATGTTTCTGTGGATTTCTTCAAACTTTGTTCATTCAGTTTGCTACTTGTTCGAGGCTACCAAGCAGAAACAATCATAGTAAAACGTCTTATCCAATAATGAAACAACGTAACCAGAGTGCGAACTGAACCCAAATTGAGCGATCAGGGTCGTCATGAAAACGACACCTTTACCATTTTGGTCCCACAGCCAACAACAAAGACAAATTTTGCCATTTTAGCAAACTGATCATACATTCTGATCTAACTCACAAACTTGCACAGCGAATGCATTGATCTCTCAACAAAAACCAGTCCAGTAATCAAAAAGCTGCGAACAGTATTTAAAAAATCTGACAATCCGGTATTTTATCCTACTCTCGGAACATATCTCCTACAAAGCAGTGATGACATTATGCGCCAGAAAGTCGAAAGGGTTTAGCCCTCTAGCTGTTGGAAAATGTCAAATTAAAGTTCTTTGAAAATTTTCCCAACATATTTTTTCGAATTTTACGGAACAAAGTTTAAAAATGCCATTAAATCAAGAGTCTTTAACTGCCCTTTGCAAAAGAACTAATGCCCTTGGGTGCTTTCATTGCAAATGATTTATTGCAGAATACTGCAAGCAATTCAATGCATTTACCTTGTGTAATGAATACACAATGGTTAAAATTGAATGAAAGATTCGAATCGCATCAAGCTCGTTTAGACGTTTCATCTGAATGACGTATTGTTGTAAATTGAGGAAGTTGTAACTCTGGCTGTCGTACTCGTGCGGGGTCAAGCAGTCCAAAATCAAACCAACTCGAGGGATAATCTTTCCCGTCTTAGCATCGAAACAGCAGTCCTAATGACAATTAGTTTGGCTTGGCGTCGCTTTAAAATAAAATTTCAAGCGTAAAAAAAAACAAAAAAGATTTCAATATAAAGCAAATGCTCATTATGCTCCGAAAAAAGATTTCCATCCCAAATAATAGTTTGATTGCTCAGAAAGACCATCTGCCTGCAAACTACAAAATCAATTAAAGTTCCACCACTTTTCAACTTGATCACAAGAATGGAACATTGTAGTTTGGTAGTCTAAACTAAAAGGTGTGGAATGTCTGTCACCTTAAAACCAGTTAATTTTTCGAGCCAACATCAATAATGATTTGACTATGATAATTAATTTACGCACAAAATTACAACTCTAAACCCTGGTTGTACACAATCTCAGTAACTTAAGCGTGGAAAATGCGGTTAAACGTAAAAAACATTTTTTCGTTCCACAAGCAAAAAACAAAGTTTTGCATATTCCAATTTTCCTAATTCGATTATAATCATACCTTAAACAAGCCATGCTCTCGAATGACACCTAGATGTGAGGAGAGAAGCGACAGAAGCGAGTGTTCCGTGTGAAGAAGCATCTTTCCACTAGTTACCTCTTCTTCGTTCATTTGAAGGACCTTGAAAATAAAAAAAAACTTTCAACTCATTTCTTATAATTAGTATTTAAGATTTTATAAGAAATTGTAATTACGTTTCATTCACCAAGTTGCCTTGACCAGGAGACAGCGAAGGGATCTTTCGGTCTTCGAGTCAAGCTGCCACCTGCCCACCTCTCTACCACACACGGCGGAGGCTTCACACTGTCCTTTTAATTGCTGAACGTCAAGCAGGGAAGCTGTGAATACCAAATTATATAATTTGAACCGACCGGGAACCGAACTAGAGTCTACCACTTTAGTAGCAGATGCTCTATCCACTCGACCACTGATCGGTGAAGGACTGAAAATAACTTACGAATTGAAAATTTAAGAGTTAGTTAAGCAATTTCGATACAACTCCAGGTAGATATTAAGTCAAAAAATAATTGAGGATAGTTCCAACTTGAAGCAAAGAACTTAAGCTTTTTCTTTTTAAGGCTTTGCTTCTCGCGAATCTAATACCGGTACATTATATTCTTAGAATTACTGACACATTAACCTTCCAGTTCTTCCTAAAATGCAAAAACAAACAGTTAAAACATGCAAACCATGATGATCGAGTTCTAAGACTCACTGACGTTAGTCAACTCAAAATGCAAAAACAAACAGTTAAAACATGCAAACCATGATGATCGAGTTCTAAGACTCACTGACGTTAGTCAACTCACTTTTGCCATGTAGTACTTGCTGGAACCACTTTTTCTCACTAAATACTGCGAGATGCTTTTTACTGGACAATTACCGAGTTTTGGACCTGAGAAAAGAAATCGCCAAAATTAGTTAAATGAAATAAGCATTTCATATAAGTCGTAAACACAATACATGAAATGAAAATTCAAACATCAACATCTCAATTGTTGTCACTAGGAATATAAATTAAATGAAGTTTATTAGTTCAACTGGTGGGGCTGAAAACTTTTTTTGCCAACGTTTCGATAGGCTATGCTCAAGGCATGTACTACCTATCTTCGTCAGGGCTAGAATGCAAAGTTGAAAAACAAGCATACGATAGATGCGAAAAATTACGTCACAAGTGAATCATACGTTAACGCAAAAATTATAACAAATTGGAAGCGAGTCAGTCAGTTTTTCGCTTCCAATTTGTTATAATTTTTGCGTTAACGTATGATTCACTAGTGACGTAATTTTTCGCATCTATCGTATGCTTGTTTTTCAACTTTGCATTCTAGCCCTGACGAAGATAGGTAGTACATGCCTTGAGCATAGCCTATCGAAACGTTGGTAAAAAAAGTTTTTTGCCCCACCAGTTGAACTAATAAACTTCATTTAATTCAAATATCAACTTTTAGATTTTTTTGGTCATCTAGGTAGCTGCTAAATGATGTGGTTCGTACCTTTTACAGTCAAACTACTTTCACTCTTGAATAAATTTGACTTACCAATTAGAAAGGGCCCGATTATATTTTCTTCAATAAATTCAGAAGGCTTATCCTTTATCATTTCCACATTAATGTCTTTGAGAGAATGACTGATTCCGTCAGCAACTGAAAAGTGCAATGTACCTAAGTTCCACGGATATCTAGACAACATCGGGATGCGAAGGCTTTTAGCGATTGCCTTTTTACGACAGCAGAAGGGCTATCGCTCAGAGGCGAGTGATTGAGTAAACAATTACCGTACAGAGCTGCAGCGTCTTTCCAAAGTCAAGCTTGGCAAGCACACGTGTACCAAAGCAGTTGTAAGAATGCCGTTAGTTTTGTTAATGGTAGATTTTCTACATATGGCGCGGTCTAGTAGTCTGAGTTCTCTTCTGGTACAGTACTATAATAGTTCAGAAGATTATAATTACGGTAGCCCAGTTATTAGTAACATGAAAGTATGTACTCTGTGCGGTATAAAAAGCTGTTGAGTGAGTGTAGCTGTAAGTGCATGCAGTAGTCAGTGATGCAAACGGCGTTACAAAAAATCGGCGAGCTTTTTAAAAATATGCTATCAACGTCTGGGAGGTTTCGCCCCCCAGACCCCCCATTTACCGTCCCACAAAATTGTATACATTATCAATGATGCAAACGTCGTTGAAAAAAGTCCACTAGCAGTAACAAAGACTGTGTAGCAAACGTCTGAAGCTCACCTGACCCCTAAATGAGCGTCAAACTTTACGTAGATTTAC
Organism: Trididemnum nubilum; assembly: GCA_963965965.1. NCBI lineage: Eukaryota > Metazoa > Chordata > Ascidiacea > Aplousobranchia > Didemnidae > Trididemnum > Trididemnum nubilum. The sequence goes on from OZ014484.1 coordinate 21,906,689, forward strand.
TACCACAATCATCGCTATAATCCACATCTATCAACTCAGATAGAGCCACAACAAGATGAAGTGCAAAAACGAGAAAAATTGAATAACCGTGATTAGTTGTGTCAAAACCGTGGCAAAAAAAATACGCGTTTAAAAAAAACAGTGAGCTTACTCATTGAGAAGAGGCCCGGAGCGTAACGCAGAAGCTTTAGGACTAGCAGCAATTTTAATAACTAAAAGACTGCATATCTACTATAGCAATCAGGGACAATTGTCATCACTACATGAAAGCACTATGCGGTATGCAATTGTTTAAATGTTTTGCAGTATTGTCGTTTGCGAAATTGGTTGCGAAGTTACTGCGACTCAAAATCGCTTTAGATTTGCAGCCAAGAATCAGTGAAGCCACAGAGCATTCAAACTAATTACGCCATCGTGGCGAATTGTGTATGAAAAATTAATTCGCAATGAAGTCACAAACAATTCCAGCACGGTTTGCCATTGCTAAGGGACTCCAAAACGACTTCATGATGAAACTACTGCTGAAGTACGAATAGAGCCGCAAGTGACGTCCCAGAAATAAATGCGATATAGATCAAAATAAGTAGCTATAGACTTAAGTCCGCAAAATAATACAGGCATGCTGTATTCAAAAACAATTTATTCCAAAACAATCAAACTAAATTCAAATTAGCCAAGATAACATTGAGTTAAGAGAAACAAATTTTTATCTACGTTTCAAAAATCTAAGTGCCGCAACAGAAGAGTTCTTTAGGAAGAACGCAAGAAACTACAGATTTTAAACTTGCTTAGCTCCAATTGTGATGTATGAGTATGTACCAATGTGTGCGTGTACTTTAATACACATTAACACGTTATAGCGAATAAGTTGCAAAATCCAAACACCTTCCTGTAAAATAGGAAATTAATTATGAAGGCAATTTAGAAGCCTAAACCTGCAAGAGAATTTGCGAGAGCTTTGCAACAATTTGATCTTCAAAAAAACAGTGTACCATAGCAAGCTTTTAGCTACCTCACCCACTACTGTAATTTGCGACACCACCGAAAGAACGCGTATACTGTACACCAAAACTAGACAATTTTTGCCAGACCTAAACGCCGCGTTACTATTACTGAAGGGCCAAACATATCTACAAATATCAAGTCAAAATCGTGCAATAAACAAAGGTGGCATAACGGAGAAATTTAACGGAGAAATAACTTTACAAAACTAAAGAACTTCACAATTGCGTTAAGCGTGTTTATGGTTGTTGATAGTCAGATCTGAAACACATCGCTTTCGAATTTCATAATGTTCCATTAACTTGATCAGGTTTGTGGTTGACGGCTTTCAAAATTTAAATATCAAGAAAAGGTATCGATTAAAACGCAAGAACATAACTTTTTGATCTGAAAATGCCAATATGATTTTTGGGTTTTGTAACTTATATTATCTTGACCAGAAATTTGACACTCTATCCTAAATATCAAATCTACACCTTAAACTAGCCCACAGCAAAAGTTTTTTTTTTTTAAGAAGAATTTTATATAAGCACATGTATGAACATTTCTACTGATTTTTCTAAAAGTTTAAGAACTAAATCAAAACAACGCCTGCCTTAGCAATTAGCTTGGAAAAAGATACGTACACAAACAAAATTAAAAAACAAAAAAATCAAATTCTTATAAATTTATAAGCGATATTGCAGAGTCTAACTTTACGATGACTTCACATTGAAAACTTATTTTAATTTACTCAACTCTATGCTTTCCAGAACCCCAAGCGTAATGTTAAAAGTCAAGCAACTATTTACCAAAAATTATCTACTTCTTTAGCAGATTGTGCTTTTTTTAGTTAATTTTGTTTGAGGTTATTCGCTCTTAAAGTTTAAAGGTTTCAAAAAGTTATTAAAATTATAAAGTAACGTCAATCAAAGAGCTATTCGTACTTCCTAACAGTTTTTCATTTTATTATGAAATAGCTGAATCGCATTCAGCGACCTTTAAAATTCCAGCGACTTTATCACATCAGCCAAACTTAACACTAACCACGGCAAGAAACATGCACGCATTTTACAGCTATTTCTACAGTGAAAACGGTATTTGGCAGTGCGACCCAACGGCCAACATAATGGATATTGTACAGTATATGGTATTGCACCCATTATTCAGCACGAAAGCTTTCTGAATAAAATTGTTCAAAAACTTTGAAAATGAATGAAGAACCTAAATTTAAAATTTCAGTTAATTTTTTTTGGAATGAAAAAATGGATTGCAAAACATAAAGCATATTTTCCACCGGAGCAAAGTGTGGCGATTTTTTTTTCCTTGGCAGCTCATCAAAACAAGTCAAGTGCAGTGCGTCACAAGTAGAAAAAAAAAAAATTTTTCGCTGCGCTCGGCTTCGGTTGTAGAATGGGTTGTAGGCAACATCTGCATCTTCATTCTTCAAACCAAAAAATCGCGTAAAATTGAAACTTTTCTTACTCCAAAAACCACTGCGCTTTTTTGCCATGTTATGCAGTAAACGCATTGGCAATCGCTTTGATGAAATGTAAGAAAACGACCGAAAACTGAACGCTTTGTTTTTTTCGCGCTTTTTCTCTTAAGCTGTAAATTTTCAATGAAGTAGTGACTTCGAAAAAATAACGACGTTTTTATAAATCGTAACTCTGTTGTTGCAAAAACAAAGCTTATTTTTCCTTTAAATGAAGAACGCGCATTCACAGTTGCCAACCCCCCCCCATACCCCAAAAGTTTTCTCATCGGTTCTGGGCAATTTACAAAAATGACCCATTTGGTCGAAAAATCGGCGAATTTTGCCGAAAAGCGGAAGATTTGCATCACTGAGTAGTCTAGAATTTTCACTTGTTCTGAACCCATTACCGTAGCTTGCAGTTGTACAGAGTACTACGAGGTCTACAATACATTTACAAAAACAGTTTAGGCTCAACAATAAAGTCTGAAGTTGCTTAGATACCCGCCATTACTTGAAATTCCCGGCACTAGAAAAAACTTGAATATCGAGAGTACGACTACAAAAGTTAGAAATTCAGCGGTAAAAAAATTGTAAAACTAATTTTAGATTTGATGAACTTATCAATGTCAGTTTTTTTTCAGCTTATTCAAGTCCTACCTGCATTGCTGTTTTTAATTTAAACAAATAAGCATTTTAATTGTGATCTAACCACATATGCTGTTGCAGTGTAATCGTAACGTTAATATCAACACCGACATAGTTTAATATTTTTAATAGTGTTTAGTATTTGTTGTTATTTCAATGGTGTATACATGCTGTGCCCCATTATGCAAGTCTGGTTATCGATCTGTGCACTCAAATCAAAATAACCAGCAATGTTTCAATTCCAAAATGATGAGGAGCATCATCAAAAATGGATATTTTTTTTATGTACGCCAAGCCAGTGGTGCCGAAACCTGGGGAGATGGGAGGAAATTTCCCCCCAATAATTTGACAATGGTCATCATTTGAGTGCTGGATGATCTTTGGTCTTTTTTTTTTTTTTCAGTCTTCAATTGATTTCGGGGATAAAAACTCTTCAAGTTTCGGTGAAGACTTTTTTGGTCTTCACTTGATTTGCTCAAAAGCGTGTAAAACGTTTGTCATATTTTGTTCACATGAAAAAAATAGTAATCGAGCTTCATCCCCCCCAATGTTTAAAATAGGGCAAAATTTGGGTAAATTTGCTAATTATCCCTCCCAATGCTCAACATAAATCGGTACCACTGCAGTGATGGAAATGTTTTTATTTCCGTTCGACAACTGATACTAGCTGAAAAGAAAGAGTACTGAGCTTGCTTAAGCAAAAGATGCTTGTGGAAGCCTCCGAAGTTTCCTTTGCTAGCAATGAGAAAGATTTATGCACCCCTAAAGATGCTGTTAAAGTTGATTGGCTTTACAACTTTTTTTGGCAAAATTAAGTTGATAATCTCAACGAAATATCGCCCGAGGATGCCCATGTAACTTACTTTGACAATGGTTATACTGGCTGCAGTATTTGTCGGCGAAGAAAATGCACAGGTTGCAAAGTTCTTTTGCTGGCTGATAGCGAGAGACAGGAACAAATTGAGGAATATATTCTTAAAGACCATATGTCTCTTTTTGACGATGCTATTCGACGTATGTCTACCCCAACTGAGCTGTGCTACGCTGTTACAACTTTGGCTGTGCAAGCTTACAATGCTGTTTTATCACATAGCGAGATTCGAATCAAATTTTTGGCATCTGATAAACAGTAATGTGTTTTTACTCAAGCGCTGTTGCGTCTTTCTTCTTCACCAGCTGCTGTCCTTAAGAAGCGTTGTTCCCAAAACCATAAAAACCTTGCAATGATTTTCCAAACCGCTTTCAATTACTTAGCAAACAACGAACTAAAAAGTTTAAGCTGCAGAAAATCAGAGCCACCTGCAAAAATGCAACGAACTACAAGAAAGCTTTGCAAAGAGCTACGTTGTAAGCATTCAGGTGTAAAAAACTTTTGACTGCTAATTTTGAAAGTACTCTTATGACAAGCTTATGTTTTGTTGCGTTACATTAAATACTTTTTGAAATCAGTATTAGATTTTCCTAGTGTTGAATTTTCTAATAGTTACAGTGTTGAGTAAAATTTTGCGACTACTATTGAATATTGAATGTTTTTATTTAATTTAGATGTAAAATGTACTACTATTTTATACCGTACATACAGTATTCTGAGCATTTCTCTCACTTGTTTTTTTCAGTGTTATAGTGACTTTTTTTTTCTGAAGGTCTACGATTAATATTAAGTTTGTCATAAAAAAATGAACTTAAGCATACTGCTTTAATGTAAATGTACTGTCAAACTAATTAAAAATTTTTATGATTTGTATGCGAAGTATCATTATCTGTTACAGTTTTTATATATTTACCTAAAGTTTTTTGGTATAGTTTTGCATCTAAGTCATTTAATTGAAAGATTTTTTAGTGTTTTCACAATCGACTGCTATTGTTTTATCAGTAAAACTCAAATTATCGCACAAAAGCGGCGAAACCGCAGATGCGCTAATAGCTCTTCTAATGTCAAGCGCGAAAAAAGCCTTTGCATCCCGATGTTGTCTAGATATCCCTGCTAAGTTCCATCAAGACAAATAAACATGCTTTTCTAAAGACATGTTACAGCAAATGCTAAATATTCACTGATACCAAAAAAAATTTAGCTTCATGGCCGATATGGCTTTTTGGTAAAATACAAATTCCTCAGTGACTGTAATTGTAATCACATTTTATTCACCAAGTTGCCTTGGCCACGAGACAGGGAAGGGACCTTTCGGTCTTCAAGTCAAGCTGCCATCTGCCCACCTGTCTACCACACACAACGGAGGCTTCACGTTGTTCCTTTAATTGCTGAACGTCAAGCAGGGAAGCTGTGAATATCAGTTTTTATTGTCTTTGGTTTGACCCAACCGGGAATCAAACCAGAGTCGACAGCTTTAGTAGCAGATGCTCTATCCACTCGACCACTGATCGGTTGGGAACTTCAAATCAAATCTTTCGCTATACTCAATATATTACACCGAAGCGTGCAACGAGTTGGCAGGGCCCATCTCCGTGTCATTGCACCCAGGCAAATACAGCTTCTTTAGAAGAAATGTCGCAGCGGTTGCAAGCCGTTGGCAAACCTGTGTCTGATTTGACAGGCCTGGGATTTGAACCTCAGACCTCTCACTCCAAAGACCAACGCGTTATCGCTTGGCCAACTGGCCAGTTAGTTGTGAACTTGAAACGAAAAATCAAATCTTTTACTTAGCTCACACGTTTACTGAATAACTTTAAGAAAAATTACTTTTCTTCGGTTTTTGTTGCGGCAAATCATTCCAATTAACTTTCTTTTTGGTTGATACAGACTTTGAAGATAAAGAAGACTTTAGAACAGATGATGTTTGTGATGATACGTCTGCTTTATCATTTCTAACGGACTGAAAAAAAAAAAACAATTAAAAAACGCATTAAAAAACATATTTACAAACTAGACTGTATTTTCGGATCCCAAATTATCTGCTTAGTTTTGTAAAAGCTTTTTATAAGAATTGTTTAATTGAGACTAAAGATGAAGGTTAAATAACTAAAACGCGACATCGCAAGCGATATCTGGGGACTTCGCGGCATTATCCAAGTTTTACTGAACTCTATCAAGCTATAAAATAGTGTTCCGATTGCTTTGAATGAATTTGTAAAAAATGTAGTCGTTGATAGTTGATAAATAATGTAAATGCGCCCCTTTTAAATTTTGTTTCAATAAGTTAAATTGCTTTGTGGTTTTTTGTGTTCAAATTTAAATCCCTCGAAGTTATCAAAAATAATCGCGTAACGTCATTGTAAATTTTTAAAATATTATCTTATCTTCATTTTTGCCAACCACGAAAATTTCATCTGTCTAACATGTATGGTAAAAAACTTTCAATTTCTGCGGCTCTGTTTAAGGGGGTATCTCCCATTTTCGAACCCCGGATTCTCTCAAATTTCTTCTTTCACTGACATTTACTAACCTTAAACATTTCATGTGTCCACTTTGAAAAGTTAAAAAGTTTCAATTTTGAGAGCCGCATTGGGCGCAGAAACCCCTCTTTTTGTTCCCTCAATTTATGCTACATTTGCTTCATTTTTAATTTCTAAACAATCCAAAACTTTCATTTATCTAACAATAACAGCTAAAAAAATTCAAATTTTGGCCGCCCTGTTTAAGGAGAACCCCCTACTGTGGTACCAAAAAATTTTGTCAAATTTTATCTTTTCCTCATATTTGCCTACCCTAAAATTTTCATCTGTCTAACGTGACTGGTTAAAAAATTTCAATTTTAACGTCAATCAAAAAGCTATGAGGAGTTCTAACACTCTTTCTCTTTATTATGAAATAACATAGAGCGATCTTTAAAATTCCAGCGACTTTATTACATCAGCCAAATTTAACACTATCCACAGCCACAAATAAGCATGCATTTTACAATCATTCTTATTCTGAGAACGCTATTTTGCAGTGCGACCCAACGGCCAACATATTAGATACTATATTGTGTTATATCTATTATTCAGCACAAAAGCTTTCTTAATAAAATTGTTCAAAAACTTTGAAGAGGCAAGTAGAAGAGTTTTTCAACGTCATCAGTGACAATTTAATAACAACACTCGACCGTACAGCTCAAATCTAACAAAGCCATTAAGCTCAAGTACTTCCACGAGTTAAATGTTGCAGTAATCCCATAGGTTTGGCTCTTCTACTTTTCTGTGATACCACTTCATTGTGAAAAATTAAGGTACAGTTTGAAGGTCCATTTAAGGGCTAATTATCTAACATGGCATTGCCAAGTTTGGTATGTTTTATCTTTTTCCTATTTTAGCCTACCAGTACTCTTTAATTATGTCTAGCTGGAGTACTTTGTGATAAAAACTTTAAAATTTTAAGGAGCCCATTCGGCATAGTCTCCTTAATGTAGCCAATTCAATTTGTTTTGTTTAATCATTGATTCATATTAACTAATCTAATAGATTTAGTTTATTTAGCTTTTGCAGTTAATGGGGAGGTATCAACATAATTGGAGCACCCCTGTAGTATGAGATCCTCAGTTTTTTTCATATTATATTTTTACCAATTTTGAAATTTTTATTTGTCTAGCTTGAGTGGTTAAAACTTTTGAAGGACCCGTTGGAGAAGGACTCTCCAATTGTGGCACTTCAAATTACTGATATTTTATCTATCTATTCTGATTTTATCCTTCTTTTAAATTTACCTATGCTGACACTTTTATATGTCTAGCTTGAAAAGTTTGAATTCTGAAGGACCCCGTTTTGGTGCCACAAACTCTTTGTCAAATTTTATTTTTCTTTCATCTCTGCTTGTGTATCCTGAAATTGTGATGTGTCTAGCTTACACAAGTAATAAGTGTGAATTTTGGGGTCCTCATTTGAGGGTAACCCCCATTGTGGTACTCCCAAATTTTGTCAAACTTTATTTTTTCATATTTACCTATTCTAAAAATTTCATCAGTCCAGGGTGAGTGGTTCAGTTTTGAATTTTGGCGTCCATGATTGAGGGGAACCCTTCATTTTGGTACCCCAAAATTTTGTCAAATTTTATCTTTTCTTTGCTTTTGCCTATCCTGAAATTTTCAACAATCCAGGGTAGGTGGTTAAATTTTGAGATTTGGTATCCTTTTTTCAAAAACATTCCTGTATTTTGGTACCCCCAAATTTTGTCAAATTTTATCTTTTCTTTATATTTGCATATCCTGAAAATTTCATGTGTCTAGCATGAATGATTAAAAAGTTGGAATTTTGCTGGCCCTGTTTGAGGGGTAACCCCAGTTTTGATCTACCCAAATTTTGTCAAATTTTATCTTTTCATATTTGCCAACTCTAAAAATCTCATGTGCTTAGCATGTGTGGTTAAAAAGTTTGATTTTTGGCAGCCCCATTTAAAGGGATCCTCCATTTTGGTACCTCAAATTGTTTCAAATTTTATGATTCCTTAATATTTACTAACCTTAACAACTTCATGTGTCCAGCTTCAAAGCTTTAAAACTTTGAATTTTGGAGGTACCCATCTGGGGGTAACCCCTATTTCAGAACCCCTAATTTTTGTTTGGTTTAGCTTATTTTTGATAACTACCCAATCCGATAAGTTGATTTATCTGGCTTTAATGGTTTAAAAGTTCAAAACTTTTTGGCGGCCCCGTTTGAGGGGGAAACCCCCACTTTCATTCTCCCAAATTTTGTCAATTTTGATCTGTTTTGTAATATTTGCCTACTGTGAAAATTTCATGTGTCTGGCGTGAGTGGTTAGAAAGTATGAATTTTTCCGGCTCCGTTGGAGGGAAATCCCTCATTTTGGTGCAGCAAAATTTTGTCAAATTTTATCTTTCCTTTATATTTACTTACCTTAAAAATTTCATGTATCTAGCTCAAAAGGGTAAAAGCTTTGAATTTTTGGAGGGCCTGTTTGGAGGTAAACCCCCCCATCGTGGCACCCCAAATTTTTGTTAGGTTTAGTTTATTTTTAATATCTACCCATTCCGAAAATTTAATTCACCTAGCTGCAACGGTTTAAAAGTTCAAAATATTGGTGGCCCTGTTTGAAAGGAGAAACCCCCATATTCATACCCCCAAATTTTGTCAATTTTAATCTTTTTGTAATATTTGACTACTCTGAAAATTTCATGCGTCTGGCATGAGTGGTTGAAAAGTATGAATTTTTTCGGCCCCATTTGAGGGAAACCCCCCGATTTTGGTGCCCCTAAATTTTATATTTTTTTATATTTACTTACCTTAAAAATTTCATGTATCTAGCTTTGAAGGGTAAAAAGTTTGAATTTTGGAGGACCCATTAGGGGAAACCCCCCATCGTGGCTCCCCCAATTTTTGCTAGGTTTATTTTACTTCTAATATCTACCCATTCCGAAAATTTGATTCATCTACCTTTAACAGTTAAAAAGTTTAAAAATTTGAAGAACCCGTTTGAGGGGGATCCCCAACCTGGCACCCCCAATTTCAGTCGAGCACTAGTCCTCCCTGATATCTTCAATTGCTCAAACTTTGAATACAGTGCGTTAAGCAGTTTAAAAATAGATAGCCGGAGAAGAATAAGAAAAAAGAAAAAAAAAGTAAGAAAAATACTCTTCAAGTTGGGGTAAACAAACATAACCATGAGAAAGGTGGTTGATAGTGTGCTAAAAACCACTAACTATTTTTCATCAATATTGGTAATTACCGAGATATATAGCTTCAAAATCGCCCACTTTTGACCTGTAAAATTTTGGTCATGTGACCGGGCACCCCCAAACTCGGTTTGCACAAAGGATTCATAAGCACCCACATTCTGTCCAGATTTCAGCTTTGCAGGTCACGCGGTTTTGAAATTATAAGCGATTTAATAACTTTTTAAGCCAAAAATTACTGTTTTTTGTGTTTTTTTGTGTCTCAATTCACGATCACGTGATCTAGGATTCCCAAAATTAGCACGCATGACGTTTTCCTTAATTGCTATGTTGAGTCCAAACTTGAACTTTCTAGGTTTTACTGTTTGCTAGTTACTAGCAAAATCAATCCTCAAATGCCAAATTTTGCACACAAAAGCAATGATACTACGCACTCGCGCGAAGTCCCAATAATACATGTAAGTGCCGTTTTGTACCACACATTTTTCACTTCAAATTGCTGCCGACATCTATGGGCAGATTCAACTTGGCTTTTTTTTCTTGCACAATGTGCTTCTAGTAACTTTTGGTTTGCACAGATAGAGGAGGTAGTTAAGTTAGTTGCGTTTGTTAAGTTTGCAGCTAAGCTTGTTGTGATTAATTGGGACACCGAAAGCGCGCGCTTAGGACCTATGTTTCTATTCGGCCATTTTGACACATGAGCATCGAAATTTATTTAATTAGCTCAAACTAAAAAACAATTAACCCTATAACGCCGACTGTGACTTTTTAGTAACGTTTGCACAAAACAACTTAAACTACCTTTAAAGACAATTTTTTCCTTCAACGCCGAGCGTAACGATTTCGTCACAAACCGATTAGTGAGTGCCACGCGTGCAATGCATGATAGAAACACGTGGTTTTGCTTGACTTGAGGTTTTTCTCACATGAAGCGTTTTTGCTTATAGTTAGTCAGGTTGTGAAAAGCAAGCAAAGTTGTGTTTAAAACCGAACGTTAATTGGGTTTCAGAAAATAATGGCCAGTTTGGTAGTTATCCAATTGCCAGTTAAGTGGTAGATTTAAGTTTACGCCATATTTTGCAGCAAGATTAATTAGCATATTTCAATTGTAACGAATTCGTTCACTTCGTCTTTCAGGTCTAAGAACTGTTACTGTATAAAGCAATTACAACAGTATAAAAGTACTGTTAATAAATTAATTATATAAGTACAATTACAACAGTATAAAAGTACAAATGTATAAAAGTACTGTTACTGTATAAAGCATTACAACAGAACAATTCATGGATGCTATTAGGTTTTATGGCGTGAGACGTAAATTGCAGCGATTACAAGCAAGTACCAGTAATAACAAAAATGATGAAGAAGATTTAGAACTTCTCCAAAGCGATTCTGACACGGATACTTTGGAATCTGACTACGAATGCCCAGATTATGGTAAGAGATATGATGCACACTCAGTCACACTTACTCATTATTATGTTCACAAATAATTTTTTATTTTTGAAGATTGGTATTGTCTTGTAGGCTACTTTGTGGGGCAAGAGTGCTTGTCAATGTCACAAGCTTGACAAAACTTAATAATGGTAAATTATTATTAAATTTTTAGACAGCAATTTTTCTTCCATTTTATTGATGTTACCATCGTAAACTGCTGGCTTCTGTACCGCAACGACTGCAAAGATATGGACATTCCATACAACAATGTCATGATGCTTCAAGAGTTTAAGCTGTCAGTGGCTGAAGCTCTATTTCTTGAAGGAAAACAACCGCACCCGAGAAAGCGGGGTCGGCCATCAGCAGCGGAGTCTGTTTCCTTGCTGCATGACAAGAAGAAGAAAAGTTCCCCAGCCACAAAAATAATTCCTCGTGTAGAAGTCCGCACCGATGGCTACTTCCACTTTGCAAAAGTAGGTTCCAGAGGCAGATGCAAAAACCCCGGATGCAAAGCAGCTCCAGTGTTTTTTTGTGAAAAGTGTCAAGTACATCTTTGCATTACGTCTAAGAAAAACTGCTTTTACGAATTCCATACCAAATGAACATGATTTTACACATAAAAAACAATTGCATAGCGAGATATAAAGAGCTTTGTTACTTTAATTTGTTAATTTTTTTATGAACTTTTGTCAACTTTCATTCCCGAGTTTTGTGATGATTTTTCAATACAGTTTTATGTTACCTGGTGACTTGTATTACAATGTAAACAGTGAATAACATCTGAGCAATTAAACTCGCAGAAAAAGTCTGGAAGGCCTGTTGTGACGATTTAGTAACATTTGTACATACTGCATTGGAGTCTGGACTGCCTGATGTGACGATTTCGTCACATTTGAATAATTTTGACCTTGGTCCGTATGCCATAACAAAAATCAATTTGTGACGTTTCTCATACCCATAACTTCATAAAAATCACCCTTCCAATTTTTTTTTTTTAATAAAATAATTTCGGCGATAAAGGGTTAAACCGAGAAAGATAAATTTTGGATACAACAAGACAATATGTAAAAGCGTCACATTTGCTAATTTTAGGTATCCTAGGTCACGTGATCGTGAATTTGAAACCCAAAAACCGCGAAAAAATCGACAATTCTTGGATCAAAAAATTTACTAATTCGCTTATAACTTAAAAACGATTGGACGTGGAATGTTGAAACTTGAACACAACATAGGTGCAGATGGAAGCTTTGCGCTTAATGAGTTTGGGAGCGCCCGGTCACGTTACCATCATTTTTGAGGCCGAAAATCGTCAAAGAGTAGATAGATTTGAACTGGTATAACTCGGATAAGTACCGATATTGATGAAAAAAGGGTTTGTAGTTTTTTAATACACTATCAACCACCTTTCTTCTTGTCATGTTTATTTGCCTTGATTTGAATACTACCGGTATTTTTCTTTTTTTTATTCCTCCAAGGCTCTCCATCTCCTTCTAAACAACTAAACTCACAGAATCCAAACTTTGAGAGACTGTACATATCATACTGTACATATCAGGAAAGAATAGATCCCGCCTAAAATCAGGGGTGGCATAGGGGTTCTCGAAAATTCAAAATTTTAAACCACTCAAGCTAAACTGATGAAATTTTCAGGACAGGTTAATATAAAAAAATGAATTTTGGGGATGCTGTGTTGCACTCCCAAGTGACCTCTCAAAATTTAGACTTTTAAACTACTTGAGCTAAAACTAATGAGATTTTACGGATATTTAGATGTACATGAAAGTTGAAACATGACAAAATTTTGGTGATACCATGTTGAGGGGATTCGCCCCTAAATGGGTGCTCTAAGATGAAAAACTTTTTGTGGCTCAAGCTAAATAACTTTAATTTCCGCGATAGGTCTAATATGAAAAAAAAAGATGAAACATGACAATATTTTGGGGTGCCAATTTAGGGAGAGCCCTCAAATGAGCTTCCCAAATATTACAAAAATTAACTACTTTACTTGAGGAAAATAAAATCTCTTGCATAGGTGTTAGGATGGTCTTTGTTTTGTGACTTTTAAAAATTTCGATTTCATCACACACCCTCTTAAAAAGTGTTCAATCCTAATTAGTCTTTAAAAGTTGTTAAAAGTGTCCAATCCTGAACATTAATTTATCTTTAAAGGTTGCTCAAAGCTTCCAAAGTTTTGTACTTATTTCACATATAAGCTAATTGAAGTAAACAGACAAGATAACTACCCTTACATTTCCAAAACAAATCTATTTTTATTTTATCAAAGCACACTTGGCTAGAGTGTGCAGCATAATGATGTTTATCTTAAAGTGAAAAACTGTAAACTATGTTGAGCTTCAACAAAAATCAGCATTTTCCCCAAAAAAGTTTACATACTCATTGCCTATCAGTATCACTTCTTATTACGAAAGTACTATCTGTGTGACAGCATCTGGAAACCTCTTCATGCAGTCACCAACCACTTGGGAGTAAAAATTGCAATTGTTCTTTATCGTAGGTGATTTTTGAGTTGAAATATGATCCTTGCTCAGCATAAGAGCTCTGACACTCAATTTTGGTGCTTGAAAACTAAATTGTTTATGGCAGTGTTTTATTGGAAGCTCAAGAAAGTCTGTTTTCAAGTTTAGCAGTAAAAAAATAATGATACAGTTTTTTATTAATTGCAGTTTAGTAAATGACCAACTTTGCTCTCTAATGTCTTAATAGTAGTAAAGTTTCATTTGCAATATTTGCTAAATGACTAGCTTTTGCAAATTTCAAATAAATAAATGACCAATATTGCGAATGAATTTGGGTAGAATACATCAATGTACTGTATCATGTAAAACAAGTTACTGGTGACATCTTCTATAAAGTAAAAATTTCTTTCAAATAAACTAGCAAATGTTGCTTTTCAACACAGGTAAAGAAGTTATATCTTATCTCAAAGAGCTAATGGTCCAGCCCTTTGCATTCTTCTACTGCACTTCGTAATTGCTGAATTTGCGCACACAAAAAAGGTTGTGCGTTTGGAACTATTAGGTAATTTTGATAATTTGAAATCAATTTTGTTAACTTGGCTAGGAGACCACTAGGAGACAAGGGGCTTCAGCCTTTGCAGACCTCCCTGGTTGCACCACAAATTGAGCTAATCAACTTCTGCTTCGTTCCAAACAAAGTATTTGCATTTACAACAAACACAATCACGCTAACACTGGAGGCCTAAAACCGTTCTTTTGTACAATAAGAGTCAAGTCAGTTTTAGGGATAAATTCACACATAATAATAATCCTTCTCAATGGTTTAATTTATTATTGTTCATTTGATTTTGCGATCCCCCTAAAAACCAGATTTTTTTGTTCATTTCATGAATTTTCTTATTGGAATATGACTTACAGTAAAGTTGATTTCATTTAAGCTTTTGCAATAAGCTATTCGAACAGAACTTTTCAGTTGGTATCTCTGTCTGATTTGGTATGTGGTGAGCAGGATGTTTAAAGACCATTGCAAATTTTGTAATTGCGGTTTTTTAGAAAAATACACTAAGGAGAATTGCATTGAACGAGAAATACAATCTATATAATGACAACAGGCTCTGATCTTATCGGAATAGTTGTAGGGTAAATCCAAATTGTGTTTGCCTGCACAAATCCACTTTTATCCGTGAAATATAAATGGCTTCCGACAGACTCAAGCAAAATTGAGAACGAGCTGTGGTTAGGATCTTAAACTATGAATTAGAATAGTTGTGTGCACACTGGTTGGATTCCAACAAATGTTGGCCAATGGCTGAATGGTTCTCTGGTTCATTTGAAGAGTTCTGACCATTTATCTCATCATAAACAAATCTAAACCAACCACTTATTTCATCATAAACCAGTCTGTGATGATGGGTTCGCAAAGACTGCAAATGAATAGACTACCTAAAACACACAAGGTAAGCACACCATTAAGACCAATCCTGTTCATGGCTGGTTCTTCCCACTATGAACTTGCTAAATCGCTAGTAAGAATTTTACACCAGTGCTTGAGCAGTTTTCTACCTACCACATAAAAGACTGGTTTACATTTACACAAACCAAGCAAGATCTCAGGTTAGAACGAAAAGATGTCAGTTAGTGCTCATTCGACATCTTCAGCCTATTCACTAATGTACCTCTCAAAGGATCAACATATGGGCGAAAGCCTTGTGCAAAGACCCTCTTACCACACCTCCCATCCCTCAAGCGGTATTTACTTAACTAATGGAGAGGGCTACGTCTTCCGTTGAATTCAGCTTTAATGACACAACGTACAAACAAATGGATGGGGAAGCAATGGGCTCACCACTGGGACCAGCATTAGCAAACATTTTTGTTGGCTACTCTGAGTATAAGCGATTTTTTTGGATTCAAAAACCAACAATTTATTTTCGATATGTTGACGACACATTTGCTATCTTCAAACAAGAGAGTGATGTTGACGATTTCCTGGTTATGCTTTATTGTCTTCACTCTTCATCCTGCTCTGAAGTTCACGTTTGAAAAAGAACATGATGGCAAACTTCCATTTTTGACATTCTAGTCGAAAGAACGGAACTTAGTTTTCAGCCAGCAAAAACGAAAAACAAACCTAATTGTCACATTAGTTCAAGGAGCACTTATGATATGTACAAAAAACAAGCAACCTTAAGGGAGAAATTGATTTTATCAAAAAGATCTTGCTTGACAATGGGTACCCTGAAGATATAGGTCTTAAGCACATATCCAAGAAAATTGCATATTTTCAACAGCTAAACCCTTTGGACCAGAAAAGTGTCCAGTGTACCTTAGAGCCCTGTAGATAGGCTCAGCTTCTCAGCAATTAGAACAACAAATTAAAACAGAGCACAAAAGAATGTGCTACCTGCCAATCAAAGAAGTATGGCAGGGGTCGAAATTAACTTTATTAACAACTTGCCTGTTGGGCAAGTGATATCAATTGTCTATTTGCACCAGTAAATTTCAACTTACCTGAAAAAAATAGGCACAATAACTTTTGAGGATGTTTAAGTTTGGAAAAAAAATTACTGAAATGAACTTCTTAGCAAAAACACTGAAATTGCATAGTACGTGTAATGTATATCCTATTTCGAACATCCAGCTTTTGTGCGTGATTGTTATGGTAAAGTGATGTAACAAATAACTTTTTCCAAATGCATAAAGCAAAAATTGATTTTTTGATTGTAATGCATTTTCAATCATGAATATTTTGGAAACCATACTCCAGCTAGGTAGACGAAATTTTTTGCAAAAGTTATAGCAACTAAAAGATGTTCAAAATAATCATTACAAAAAATTGCAAAATTCTTGACATTGCCTTCATGCAGTGCAGGGTTAGTTGTACTTGGGATATCTGAAACAGAGGTTAACGCAGCATGAGTGGAAAATTTTTCTCAGACAACAAAGCATTGATTAAAAAGTGTTAATTGCAATTAATGACGTGCATACGAATGAACAAAAAGTTCATTGTGATGATTGCAAAGTGCTAAAATAAATCAAGCAACAGCTTTCTCTACTTGGGTTTTATTTTATTGCAACAAAAGCGAACTTAATTGCATCTCTAAATAATATTTTTTGATGATGTTTCATACGCTGTATTTTGTTAGTTTCCCTGTCGAGCAAGTTTAGCCAAAAAATAACTTGCTTGAGGCAATTTCAGCTTGTCTTGAGCAAGCATTAATTTCGAACCCTGTATGGTTATTTAAGAATACTTGTGCCACAGTGAAAGTCGGTGGATAGATCGCACACACAACCCATAGGCTCACGAACACATTAAGCAGCATGTTCCAAACGCAATAAGGCAAAGAGCCATTCTTACTGAGGAGCAGGAAACTCACCGTTCCCAACCAACAAGAACCCAGCCAAATAGAAAATGCAAAGCAAAAAGTTAGACTCAATTCGAACCAGAGAACGATTCTGCCATTTGGCCAACATTTGCTGGAATCCTATCAGTGCACAGTGTGCATGCAACGATTCTGATTCACGGTTTAAAATTCTAACTAAAGATCATTCTCAATTACACTTGAGCCTGTCTGAAGCTTTTTATCTTTCATGAAAAAAAACAGATTTATGCAGACAAAAGCAGTTCGTATTTACCCTACAAATGTTCCTATAAGATCAGAGCCTGCTGTTACTATATACAGTGCATTTCTCTTTACCTCTGATTGTGCAATCTCCTTACTGTAGATTGCAAGTGCATTATCCTAATAAAACACAAACACAAAATTTGCAATGGCCTTTAAAGATCTGGCTCACCACATAACCAGACAGAGATCGCAACTGAAGAGTTCTGCCCGAAAAACTTACTGCAAAAGTTGAAATGAAATCGACGTCATCGCAAATCATTTTCAAATTTTGCACCTGCTCGAAATTGTTCATGAATTTTCTATCGTTTATAGGATCTTAAAACCACCATAAAAACAGAAAATCAGCTGTCATTACGTTCAAAACCACTGCGTTAAAGTAAGTCTTTTTATCAGTATAGCTGAGACAGCAAAGGTGTCATTTTTACCAAGGATGTGGAAGAGAAAGCAGTAAAAGGCTACTGCTTCAGCCATTTCTATAGAACATCAAAACTTAGATAAGGTGCATTTTTTTAATTAACCAAGAGAAATGAATAATTGATTATCAATTGCAAAGAAACATTTTTAAAGGCTTGAGGTTCACTAAGATCCAGGCTGCTCCCACCCCTATCAACTCAAAGATGAACCATGTAGCTAGCCAACTCATTTTCAAAATAACAAGTGCTCAAAAATTCTCTATTTTAGAACTTAAATTTTAAGATTTTCTCAAAAATAATTTGAAATGGGGCTTTGCCCATTTTTGGGGGCCATGCTCATATAAAACAGCATTCACCAACATAAACAAAGTTTCCAGTTCCAGCATTTTAATTTCTTTCTATGCGATAATATATTCTTTAAAACCAAACAGAAAAGAGCATTATAACGTCTCTCAAACAAAGTTCAAATTGTATGACTTGATGTTTTAATAATTGTCTTAAGTATTGCTAGACAATACCGTTGGTAATAAGAATTATTCTGAAAAAATGTAACGTAGTTGCACACCAGGCATTTCAAATAAGAAATTTTCGAAGTTCTTCCGGTGTTCTAGGCTAGCTTTGAGAAATCACTCAGGTGCTACTAAGAAGACTAACTTTGTTGCTAATGCTTCACTAGTTAGAATCAACTAGCTTCATCAGAGCACTGCTATAAGGAGTGATAGCAAAACGCCATCAACTTCTTATAGCAAAAAACAGAAAAACGACCCCACACATTGCTGGAGTAAAATAGCTAGTGAAAATTTATTGTAGCTTTGCTTTGAATTTTTTTTGCTAGTTATTCTACTACAGCAATGTGTGGAATTGTGTTTCTGTTTTTTGCTATCAGAAGTTGATGGCGTTTTGCTATCACTACTGATAGTAGTGCTTTGATGAAACTAGTTGATTCTGAACTAGCAAAACATTAGCAATAAAGTTAGTCTTTAGAGTACCACCTGAGTGATTTCTCAGAGCTAGCCCAGAACACATGAAGAACTTCAGAGATTTCTTATAGAATTATTCTAATATGGTACTGTGTATAACAGCATAATTCTTGCAATGTTTTTTACTTTTGCTGTCTAAAAATACACGTTGCTAGCAAAATTTTGGAGCCAACAACATGCACAAACAAGTTATTAAAAATAAAATTCTGCAAATGTAGAAATTTTACCCTAATTATAACCTAGTAAAGATTTTCACTTAACAGCGCAGATGCAGTTGAAATACGTTACTATCTTGAGCGCTTGGAAATCTGTCCCCAGACCCAAATAATTGCTCATTATTTTTAACTTCTGGGTGAATGTTCAGAGAAATTTGCATCAACTGAAACATAACAACTATGTGATTAATTGGACTATATGCTTTAGGGCCGCTCCAAATCTGATTTCCTCACTACACCCATGCACAGATCCCAGCAATGATGAACCACTGAATACAATTATATAATTTAGTTCCATATGATGTTTTTAAGATGATGATAACAAAGCTTTATTTTGACTTACCTGGAATAAAATTTTTGCCAAAAAAATTTTATATCAAAAAAGTTTACGTCAAAAAAGATCAAAAACCCTGGTCACACTTCTGGATCCCTAAATAAGATGCTTTACTATGATCAGCTCGGCTTGGTGGCTTCGAACACACGCAACAAATTCAGTCAACAACAATTCAAAGAAATCCAAAAGAATGTTGAATTGCTGGAAACCCTTGTTATCACAATGAAAAGTATATGAATCATCTAACAGTTTGCGTCAACACTGTCCAGTGACAGCAGGATAAACTGCAATACAACAACGTTAGCAATACAATGTGGAAGAATATTGACAGAAATTACAATAAGAAAGTTGTTTTATTGCATACCAGAACACATTTGCACAGTGCACACACTGCACAGCTCTCCCATTAATCTCCTATACAAAAACTACCAAAATTTCAAGAAGGTTGAGCAACCTCTAATCATCATCATCACATGTTGGATCCGGTATTGTCCCCGTCGACGGAGTTGGCCGGATTTCGTATGGTCATTGTCCTTATCATGCCTCGCCATTTCGTTCGATCACATGCACCCTCTTTCCCCAGTCCATTTTTCTTCATCTCATTCTCTACTTGCTTTTTCCATGTTTGTTTCGGTCTTCCTCTTCCTCTACTGCCACTCACTTCAAATTTCAAAGCCTTCATTATCACATTTTCATCTTCTTTCCTCAAAACATGACCGTACCACTGTATACAGCTTGCTATAGCCATCCTATCTAAAGACTACGTTATGCCCAACATGTCCATCAACTCCTCGCTGTTTCTTCGATCTAATAGCTTCATACCACACATCGCTCAAATCATAGCTCTTTCTGTTCTTCTCAAAATTGCCATCTCTTTTTCTCTCAAGCACCATGCTTCACTTCCATACAACATAGCTGATCTCACACAACTTTTGTAAATCTTTTCTTTCATCTTTAATGAAAACCTTCTGCCTTTAAGTACTTCGCTGCATTCCCTGAACTTCATCCAACCGATTCTTGATCTAGCTGTTACCGACGTTTCGCACCCACCAGATGCATTCAATCTGTCACCTAGATAAGTGAACTTGATAAGTCCTAGATAAGTCATCTAAACACAGCGTCTGATTGGTAAGTCCTAGATAAGTCATCTAAACACAACGATGTTTGATAAGTCTTAGATAAGTCATCTAAACATAAGTCACCTAGATTAGTCATCTAAACACTAAAAAATTCCAATAATATTTTGCTATGTATGTTTTGTCAGAATTGGAAACTTTTGGCAGGGTGTGCGATTAAAATTTTCCAAAAAACTTTTTTTGCCCTAAATAAGGACCATCCTAATACATTTAAATCCAAGTTAAAAGATGAAAAAACTTGGGGTTGCCACTATAGAGAGGGCCTTGTCAATGGGGTCTCTAAACTTTTTAACTATACTTCAAACAACACAAATTAAATTTTTAGAGTATGTTAATACAAAAAAAAACATGACAAAACTTGAGGATGCCACGTTGGAAGCTATGTAACAATTGAGCCAATTTTTGTCAGCCAATCTGCACTTTTACTGGGCACATGCCAACTCATTTTTAAATTTTTTGTTCTTTGCTGCAAGAAAATCACTGATTTTTTGGGTGCATGCCAACTCATTAAAACCAAAGAGGGAACACTGGTAGGAAGATTAACCCTCAACCCTATTTAGCATAGAGGCATTTTTGCCCTCTCTCGTTTTTTTTTTTTTTGTGATAAATCTCTTCAACAACAACATTTTTTTTAATCAATTTGACAAAGAGTCAAGTTTTATCACAACTATCTCCTGAAAATTTGAAGTTGCTAAAGTAACGAAAATTTTTTCAATTTTGAGGTTTTCTGAAGTCACTTTCCGAAATCTGAGCATTTATTGCCCATTTTTTAACTTAAATGATGTCATAAGACATTTTATGATGTAACAACTTTGACTTAGGCATTTTATGATTCAGTATCAAAAAAAAACTATGTACAAAGATTGATCTTCATGTGACATCACCACAAAAATGACATCATTGAAATTAACTGTGACGTCACAATGATTACGTCATCAACACAAAACCAGCTTTTCTAAAAAATTTTGATGAACGCTAACCTGCATGCCAAACTTGGTGCTCCCATGACTTTCGATTTAGAAGTTATATCGGAGGGCATTTTTGCCCCCTTCCATGTAAAATTTGTTGGTCAAATAGCCTGTGTAAAGTAGGATTAAATGTGTCGCAGTTACTGCTCCAATCGATGTTGCTACAATCAGGTAACCACAAATGAAAGATATATGGAATCGATAGCCTAATAAACGTGTCGCAGTCACTGCTCCAATCGATGTTGCTACAATCAGGTAACCACAAATGAAAGATATATGGAATCGATAGCCTAATAAATGTGTCGCAGTCACTGCTCCAATCGATGTTGCTACAATCAAGTAACCACAAATGAAAGATATACGGAATCGATAGCCTAATAAATCAACAGACCATAGCAGCTTACAAGTTGTTCAACCGAGACGGTTAACTGCAGTTGGAGATCGCTCCTTTTGACCAGCCGCAAATGGGTCTCCAAAGTATGTCCATCAACTATGTCCATGAGATGTTTAACTGTCTAAGCTAAATGCCAGTATGATTTGAGCTTTTACTAAACTGTCACCTGTGACATTGAGAGAAACCTTTTTAAGCCGAAACATTGTTGAACAATTCCATCAAGAAATAGTGTTTCAAAATCAACATTCGTCTTTTATTCCTCATCAGTATAGCTAGGACTACAGATATGAACATGAGCGTAGAAAGGCAAAGAATCGCAAATTAACCAGATCATGACACAAATTTTTTTTTTCCTAAAATATAAATATCACACTATTGCAAAAGATAATTCTAATAGTTCAATGCAAAATAATTTCCAATAGCATTGAACTTTTATTATTTTGCATTGAACTATTTAGAATTATCTCTTGTAATAGTGTGATTACTTTATATTTTAGGGAAAAAAAATTGTGTCATGATCTGGTTAATTTGCGATTCTTTGCCTTTCTACGCTCATGTTCATACCTGTAGTCCTAGCTATACTGACGAGGAATAAAAGACGAATGTCGATTCAGAAACTGTATGTTTCAGGCTATTAATCAAAGATTTGATTGTGCCTTTAAGACTTTGTTTACTGTCTATAGCTTATTATTAATTTTCTCAGTAAATTGTTCTTAATAAATCAATCAAGAAAGTTTTAGTGCTAAATCAAGAATTTAATATACAGTATCCAATGTGTTGGGTATAATGTACACTTGCATAGCATCAAATCAGTTGCAAGGGCGTTTTCAGAATCTAAAATGGTTGTACAATACGTCACATATCTTTGGCTGATATACTAAAAATTTTTTAAATTTTGAGGTGGTGCAGAATTTGAATGTGACTTTCAATAAAGTCAATTTCATTTTGCTTTTCGCAATAAACTTTTTGAACAACTCTTTAGTTGCGATCTCTGTCTGGTTTGGTATGTGGTGAACAGGATCTTTTATAGACCAAATGCACTACGGAGAAATGTAATATATCTAGTGACAGCAGGCTCTAGTCTTATCGAAACAGTTGAAGAGTAAGTACGAACTGCTTTTGACTGCTCAAATCTGTTTTTTTCCGTAAAATATAAACCGCTTCCAACAGGCTTAAGTGAAGTTATAGAATGAGCTGTGGTTAGGATTTTAAACCGCAAATCAGAATAGTTGCGTGCACACTGATTGGATTCCAACAAATGTTGACTAATGGCTGAATCGCTCTTTGGTTTTAGTCGAGTCTTACTTTTTGCAATGCATTTTCTGTTTGGCTGAGTTCTGGTTGGTTGGTTGGGATCGGTGGGTTTCCTGCTCCCAAGTAGAGCGGTTCTTTGCCATATTGCTCTTGGAACACGCTGCTTAAAGCGCTCCACAACCCATAGACTTCAGGAGCGCTTTAAGTAGCACGTTCCAAACACAATAAGGCAAAGAGCCACACCTACTCAGGAGCAGGAAACTCACCGATCCCAACCAACAAGAACCCAGCCAAATAGAAAAGACAAAGCAAAAAGTAAGACTCAATTCAAACCAGAGAGTGATTCTGCCATTAGCCAACATTTGTTGGAATCCAATCAGTGCGCATGCAACTATTCTGATTCACGGTTTAAAATCCTAACCACAGCTCATTCTCAGTTTCACATGAGCCTGATTAAAAGCGGTTTATATTTCACAAAAAACAGATTTGCGCGGGCAAAAGCAGTTTGTATTTACTCTGCAACTGTTTCGATAAGATCAGAGCCTGCTGTCACAGCATAGATTGCACTTTTCCTTACCATTGATTGAGCAAAATCAAATCAAATCTTTCATTATACTCGCTGTAATACGCCGAAGCGTGTAACGAGTTGGCGGGGCCCATGTCCGCATCATTGCGCCCGGGCAACACAGCTCCATTCGAAGAAATGTCGCAACGATGGTGAGCCGTTGGCAACACTGTGCCGATTTGACCGGCCCGAGATTTGAACCTCAGACCTCCCGCTCCAGAGACGAACGCGTTACCGCTCGGCCAACTGGCCGATTGATTGAAAAATCTCCTTAAAATGCATTTTTCCTTACTGTAGATTGCATTTCTCCTTGAGGCATTTGGTCTATTAGAGATTCTGCTCACCACATACCAAACCAGACAGAGATCGCAACTGAAAAGTTCTGTCTGAAAAGTTTATTGCAAAAGCAAGATGAAATCGACTTTACTGAAAGTCATATTCAAATAATAAAATTTTGCGTAAAAGATTGCATCTGTTATTTTATAATGGAGTGAAAAACTGTTAAGAAGTCATAAAAAGTGTTGTGTTTTGGCGTTGTAAACTGTTATATGAGTTTTTTGATTGACGCTACTTGAATATTTTGATAACTTTTTGAGACATTTAAACATTGAAAGCCAATAACCACAAAGCTGCTAAAGTTAGTGAAACAGGAACTTGAAAAGGGTGCATTTAACTTCTTGATCTGACTATCAACGACCAGCACATTTCTTATGAATTGATTTAACACAATATTGAATCGCTATTTTAAAGCTTAATCAAGTTCAGTAAAGGTTGGATACTGTCTCGAAGTCCTCGGATGTCACTTGCAATATTATGTTCTAGCTTATATTCCTTTTTATTGATCATATGCACGATACACAGCAGTAGATAATTGCCTTAATAGTTTTTTGCT
This sequence comes from Trididemnum nubilum, assembly GCA_963965965.1. Classification (NCBI taxonomy): domain Eukaryota; kingdom Metazoa; phylum Chordata; class Ascidiacea; order Aplousobranchia; family Didemnidae; genus Trididemnum; species Trididemnum nubilum. The sequence continues at coordinate 21,931,046 of OZ014484.1, forward strand.
TGCTCATAATGTTTTGGTTTCATTTTGCAGATTTTAAAGTTTCTCTTTTGAATAGTTTCGTATTGCACACACTTTACGTTGCTTTCCTGACTCTTGATCCCAGCATTGCATTAGTTTGCTCATGATCTTGCTTATTCCATTTCCAAACTTTTTTGGTTAATTAGTTGTCGTACTCTTGCACGTGTAGGCCTAATATTTTTGGTTGTTTTACTTAAACGAGGGCTAAAGGCAAAATCAATGGGGGTATTTCAAGTAAAGCCAATCGTATTAAATTAGATTGGCGTTGACTGGACCTATTTGACCTAGCCATTCTAGAGATCTTCTACCACAAAAATAACATCAATGCCTCTAATGTTATAAATTTTAATAATTTTTATTGGCAAGTAGGGATGTCCAGTTCAAAATGATTATTTTCTGAATCCAGAATTCCGAATCCTTAACCAAATCCTAAACCTATAAAATGGCAGTCAGTACTATTTTGGTTTCAATTCAGTGCTTAACTGCCGGACTACTGCAAAACAAAAACGTCCAACATTTTGTTTCATTTTTAATGAAAGTATAGCCAGTACAAGGATTACAGCACTGTAAATCACATGATTATAGGATATTCTCATTCTACAACGCTTCATCAGTTTCTCTGAATTTTTCGTTTTCATTTTAACCGTCATTTCTAGTTGTTAACAGAGAAAAGAAACAGGCCCACCGCCATTGCAACATCTGGGTCATAAGATTGCATTCCAACACAGTTGACCGGCTCAGTTGAGCAAATTTATCACTTGCAGTTTTTTTTCGCAACTAAACAGAATCCTAAAAACTGAACCGGTTCAAAATAGGAGCTGGTTCAGTATTCTGAAATGGACATGTCTAATGGCAACCTAGCGATCACAGTAAAAATCAAGCTGTCACATACATTTCAGTCTCAAAAAAGTACAAATTCATACCTGATAATACGACTACCAGTACCTGAGTACTTAAATAGGCCTTATTGTATTTGCTTACAGTATTTTGTGACGCTAGATTAAATTTCATTGCAAGTTATATCATGTGGTCTTAGAGGTGTATCACAATCATGGTTAGAAAGTTATTTATTAGCATATGCCAGCAGGTTTCTATCCATGATACTTTGTCCAACTTCAAATCAATATTGTTAGAGGTACCTCAAGTGTGTACTGAAGGTGGGCCTCTAGTAGAGGAGCTAAGTCAAAAATCGTTCACTTCTGGAATAAAGTGTGAAGTTTGGCACAGACCTTCCCCAGGGTGAGTATAACGATTTCCAAAGGGGAGCCAAAAAATCGGGCTTGGGCAACTCCTACAAACGGCCCCTTCAAGTTATGCCCCAGCTCCACCTAGTGGTTAAAGAAAGTTTCTTTGTTGTATACAAGCTTGCAGAACTAACTCACAATTTTATGAGTTTATTTTATTGCTTTTTTGATTTAGAATATTTTGGCATGCCATGACGTTAAAGATGAGGTAGCTATGACGTCATGGCATGCCAAAAATGTGCGATTTCAAGCAAAATATTGCTCAAATTAGTGGGGTCCCTCATTGATATCAAACTCTGCTAATTGTTTCCATTATTACATAAACATCTTGTGTAGCTTAATTTACGTCACTTTGTGACGTAATTATGATGTCATGTTTGCCAAAAATTTCAACAAAACGATAGCAATAAATTGTTAATTGAAAATATTGGTTCAATGACAACATTTTGCAATTAGATTGTTAATTCAAGATACAATAGCTGTTTGTAGCAAATTACGTCATTTTATGACGTTGTTATGTTTTCCAAAACTTGCACAAAACAACAGTGATGAATTGTTTGTTAAAAGCATTAGTTTTAATGACTTCATTCTGTAATCAGCATATTAATTTAAGATGCAGTAGAATAGTTGCTTGTAGCAGACGATGTCATTTGGTGACGTCATTATGCGTGGTGATTTCATACCGCAGTGTTTGGTCCTCTGCTGCAAAGTTGACAAAAATAGAAGATGTGCTTTGTCTAGGAACAATGAGAGGACGCGGGCATAATATACTATTAAATTGAAACCAAGCAAAAAATTTCAAAGATTTGACGTGTTGTCTATGCCCCAAGGTGCAACCAGGGTTGTTAGGCAGCGTCCAAACAAGAGAATATCTGCCTCTGTTGCTTGCCAGCTCCAAGCCGAAACTTGAAGATGGATGTTTAATCAAACACTGACTCCATTTAATGACTTGTAAAGATGATCGTTTAATGTGCTGTTTCAAAGCATCCAACGTTGGTGGTTAGCAAACAGAATTCTTCTAGGAAGCTGTTGATGGAAGATAGTTTTACAAAAGTAGGTGACTAGGCGTTATCAGTGGACTATTTTGTAAGGTTTCAAAAATTGACTTTTACTTTTTCCACAAGATGAATAATGAATATGGGTATCGCAACCGCTAAAGGCATGAAAAAATAATTATCCATTACATACAGGAGGTCCAAAAGTTTTGTTGATTTTGTGGATGAGAATAAATTTCCTCGTTTTTCCAGTTCCAAATTCAATCCAAAGTTCATTTAGTTTTGGAAGTTGTTGAAAAGTGTACACTGCAATGACAACCAGCTCTGTGTGTACCATTTTAACTAGAAGTAAATTGCAACTTTTGGAAGTATGTTTAGCATGGAGAAATAATCCTTGATCGGCTGCCTTAGGAATTCATGGTGATAATTCATCTCAGTCAATATTATGATTACATAGCACATCTTCGATGCAGCTTGCAATGAAAACACGGCTAAACTGAATATTTGCAATCGTAGAACTTGTGAAGAGAAGAAAGAGTTCTTTTTTATTCTCATCGTAGCGCAAAAATGATTTTCAATCCTTAGGAAGACAACCACGAGAAAAGTATTTATTCCCTTCCACAAAATCAGCAAAACTTCTACAAAATTTACGAAATCAGCGAAACTTTTAGACCACCTGTATGTAATGGATAATTATTTTTTCATGCCTTTAGCGGTTGTGATACCCATATTCATTATTCATCTTGTGGAAAAAGTTAAAGTCAATTTTTGAAACCTTACAAAATAGTCCACTGATAACGCCTAGTCACCTACTTTTGTAAAACTATCTTCCATCAACAGCTTCCTAAAAGAATTCTGTTTGCTAAAGGAGGAAGAACGTAGAAAATATACCTTTAATGTTAGATGCTTTAAAACAGCACATTAAACGATCAGCTTTTCAAGCCATTAAATGGAGTCAGTGTTTGATTAAAAATCCATCTTCAAGTTTAGGCATGGGGCCGGCAAGCAACAGAGGTGGGATATTTTCCTGTTTGGAATAACTTACTGGTAGCTTCAAAAGTTTGTGGTGTCCTACTTAAATGCAGGTGCAAGAAATATTAGAAATTGCAACAGAAATATTTGAAATTGTATGCAGAAGAATGTGCTTGCTTGGGAAACTGTACCAATGCTGGGCAGTAAACGCTAGCAAAAACAATCAAGAGGGCAACCATGATCGACTTATTTTGAAGCAAACTGTAGTTGCTTTACATTCATTACCATGTAAGCATCGGTAATACGCAACTCTTACAGATCGATATCACTGTCTGGTCCTTGCGTTCAAGAAGCTAATGAAAGAGATTCCAAAATAGACTTGCATTTAACAGAGACAAATAGATAAGACCAGTCCAGCAAAAAATTATCAAAAATTACCTGGCTGGGCGGAAAACACTTAAAACTAAAAGACTGAACTTAACAGCATAAAATAAAAAACCTTACGACGCTACAGTCCAAAAATAAGAATGATCTTAACTAAGATGCTATAATACAACGTGCTACAAAAAAGGTGATTAACAAAGGCACAACGGCGCATATTTCAAGCAACTTTGCAGAGTTTCTACCGAGCGAACTTAGGAAAGATGCGCAACACAAAGGTATATAAGCAATGAGGACTTTTGGCATGCCATGACGTCATAGCTACGTCATGGCATGCGAAAATACTCCAGATCGCAAAAACAATAAAATAAACTCATAAAATTGTCAGTTAGTTCTGCAAGCTTGTATACAACAAAGAAACTTTCTTTAACCACTAGATGGAACTGGGGCATAGCTTTAGGGGCCGTTTGAAGGAGTTGCCCAAGCCCGATTTTTTGGCTCCCCTTTGGAAATCGTTACACCCTGGGGAAGGTCTGTGCCAAACTTCACACTTTATTCTAGAAGTAAACGATTTTACCCAAATCCTGGCTTTAGCTCCTCTACTACTCTCTTCTTCCTGATTTACATAAATGACCTTTTCCTCGACATAATATATGGGTGAGTTATTGTATGCAGACAATATGACAATAATTTTTCCTGGGAAAAGCAGGACTAAAGTGATCAAAACTGCAAATAAAGAATTGGAACTTGTTTGCAGTTGGTTGATAAAACATAAATTGATTGCCAAACCCACTAAAACGAAGTATATGATTTTCTCAACAGAACCTCATAAAGTACAGTCAACTCCCATTAATCGGACATCTCTAATTGCAAAAATACAGCCAATCCTGTTAATCGGACACCCTCGGCATCCGACATAGATTGTCAAGGAACGAAAAACTAGGCAAACTTGTTAATCCGACAACTTCGCTAATCGGACATAATTCACTACAACAAATCGTGTTTGATTAATGGGAGCTGATTGTACATAAAAACTCAAAACTATGTCTTTAAAATTTTTCGCCAACGGATTTGTGAGGTATTGAGTTTAAGTTTCTGGTTATTTTGATATCTAACAATCTTTATTGGAAATCACATATGCAGCAACTTTTAAATAAACTACATGCATGCTTAGCAATCATTTATAAATCCAGATGCTATCTCACACACTACTGTTTACTCACATTTTTGTATTCATTCGCCTACACTCATCTAAATTATTGCATCACAACTTTGTGCAGCAACAATCTTGCATTTTTGGAAAATTTGCAGAGATGTTGAAGTAAATTTTTAAGGCTAATTTATTGCCGAAACTATTAATCCTTTAACAACGAATGTGATGTTTTAGTTACATTTGCAGCAATTGGTTTAAAACGAACTTGAGGAACCGTTTTGTCTTTACTGTCGAGTGTTACAAAATTGTCACAAACCACAGTACGTCATCACACTCTGTTAATGCGTGACAAAATACGTCATCAGACTTTTGTACTAGCGAATTTTTACACGTGGTGCTTTACTTATAGTTGGTCGGGTTAATGAAATCTAAAATAAATTTGCAAATATCAGTGAAAGGATTATCAGTTTAGGGAATTACAGTTTGATTTATTAGTCACCTAATGTCATAGTGGTGAAAGCTTTGCATAAAGGTATACTTTGAAAGATAAAAACTTGTAGTATGATTTCATTTACTTCGTCATTTAGGTTGTAATCAACATCATCTAGATCACAATATGGATGCCATTAGATTTTATGGCGTAAGCCGAAAACCACAGTGATTGCAAGTGGAGCAAAAAAATGAAGAAAATTCGGAACTTTGCCAAAGTGATTCTGAATACGAGTGTCTCAATTATGGTGAATACTGAATGGTGTAATCTAACATTTATTGTACAAAAATTAATTCAATTTCAAAATAAAGTGATAGAATATTGTTTATTTCAAAAACTAACATTATGCGGAAAGAATGTTGGTGTTTACTTGTAGCATATTGCTAGAAATAATTCTATGTTTTTACTACCAAGGTAACATGATTAGATAGTGTCATGGGCTGAATTTCAAAAACTCATAAACTGACCAATACTTTAGATGCTGTAAAATATGGTCTGCAATGGAACTAAAAAATATATCTTTGCCTAAATACCTATCATTGTAGAGGCATATATTTCTTAGTGCGCCTATTTTTTAGCAGCCTATACAATGCAGATAGTAATGACACAATTTCACTTTGGGGAGTGACGTAGTACCAGACAGTGATGAAGAAGAACAAATTATGAACAGATATGCGAATGAGACTGAACCTCAACCAGGCCCTTCAAATACTGCACCACAATCAGCAAAAAAGCCAACAAAATCTAAAAAGAAAGAAAAGAAAAAAGATGTCTTAAAGTGGGATCAATCTACTACTGGTACTGCATGGAAAACACCAGAATGGCTTGGAACAATGGACACTGCCACAATCATAAAAGCTCCTGTTGAATACTTCAAGAGTTTTTGTCTTCAGATGTTCTTGAGTACATTGTGGACCAAAATACTATTTACCTGAAGCAAAAGAATTTGAATAATCTGAACCTAAATTCTTCTGAGTTGGAGCAATTTTTAAGTTCGCATCTTGCCATGTCACTGGTAAAGCTATCGAATTTACGGAAATATTGGAGTGGAAAGTCGAACTGCCCATTAGTTTCTGAAGTTATCACTCTAGAGCAGTGGGAGCACATAAAATCAAACTTTCATTTCAATGACATTAGGAAATGTGTGATCAATAAGGATTACTCAGACTACAACAAGGTTTTCAAAATTCGGCCTTTAATTTCCCATCTTCAATCCTAATTCAGACAAATTCCAAAGCCACATGTGTGTGGATGAACAGATGATTCCATTCAAAGATATTTCCACTCTCAAACAGTACATGTCTCTAAGACCAATGAAGTGGAGGTACAAAGTTCACTGCCAATGTGGTGCAGACGGTGTCTTGTATGATTTTTTTAACTATTCGGGAAAACTTGAACCTTTGTAGGTGAACCTGATCTTGGTGCTAGTTCAAATGTTGTGGTGAACTTGGCTGAAACTATACCCAATGATGCCAATCATCTGCTTTATTTTGACAGGTGTTTTACCTCTGTTCTTCTTCGAGTTCACATGGCAGGAAAAAGTATTCACAGTTTAGGAACTGTTAATGTTAACTGACTTTTCGGGGTGTCCTTTGTCACCAATAAAGAATTTCAGAAGAGCGGAAGAGGAACATATCAAAAGAAGGTTGCTGCTGTTGATGGAGTACAATTACGAGTAATAAAATGGATGGAAAACCATTCTGTAGCACTTCTTTCCATTTTTGCTTCAGCTGAGCCTTTAGGCGAATGCAAACGCAATGACAAAAAACAAAAAATGCATAATGGTTCCATGCCCTGCCCTTGTCCTCAAATATAACCAGTTTATGGGAGGAGTGGATTTGATGAATGCACTTGTTGCTCTGTACTGCATCCATGTTCGTTCAAAAAAATACTATCACAAGTTTTTGTTTCCTTTCTTGGATGTGACATTTGTAAACTGCTGGCTGCTTTACTGCAGAGACTGCAAAGATATGTAAATACCATCAAAACATGTGATGATGCTGCAGGAGTTTAAACTTTCAGTTGCTGAAGCTTTGCTTCTAGAAGGAAAAAAGCCTTGTCCAAGAAAACGTGGTAGACCATCAGCTGCAGAATCTGTGTCTTTGAAGCACAAAAAAAAGAAAAACTCACCAGCTACAGAGAACATTCCTTCTTCAAAAGTGCGAACTGATGGCTACAATCATTTTCCGACAGTTGTTCCAAGGAACCATTTTAAAAATCCTGGATGCAGGGCAGCATCAGTATATTTTTGCAGCAAACGCAATGTGCATTTGTGCACTATCTAAGACAAAAACTGCTTCAGTGACTATTACACAAAATAAAGAAATAGACTTTTAATGTGTTTATGCCCACTAATTGTCATGTTATGCTATAATTTTGTGTGGTAACTTTTTTGTTGTTTGTGGTGAAATTGATTTTCGAAAAACAAAGATGTGTTTTTATTACAAGAGCAAACATTTTTTCACTTTTTTGCTGTAAAAAAGTCTTTTGTTAGAATAAGTTCAAGTTCAAGTTCGATTTATTATTTGTCGCTTAGATGCAATAAAATACACACTATACATAAAAACAATTTGCAAAAGCAAAACAAAAATAACTTTTTTCACGACCGGAGACTGGAAGGGACCTGTTACGGTCATCTAGTCAAACAGCCCCCGATTATGCACCTTTTTGCTCATAAGAGCTTTAGGCTTACGAGTATTGGAAGTTATTGTTATCAGAGAGATATGATGAGACAATTCTAGTAAAAATTCTAGTTAAATGTTGTTAAGAAGAACTGCTTAGAATCAGATTTAAACTTAGAGAATGAGGAATTTTTGATGTTGTGGGGAATAGAATTCCAGGTTTTGACACCCTGGTATAAGAAAGATTGTTGCAGTTTTGTAGTTTTCATCAATGGAATAGTAAACATGAGGGAAGAGGAACAGCGGGTAGGGCGGGAATGTCTGACATTGGACTTTGAGAAGTATTGGTTTAGGTTATATGGATGTTGTTTATGGTATAAATTACACATTATTTTACCAACTTCATAAAGGTAAAGTTTGTTCAGTTTCAAGACCTTTAGATTGATATATGAAGAGTTTGCACTGGAATTCCATTTTGTTTGGGTAACAATTTTAACGGCTTTGTTTTGGAGAATAGAAATTTTGTGGAGATAAGATTTATAGGTAGAACCCCATATGGGAATTGCATAGAGAAGGTGAGGATAAATTAATGCATGATAGAGTTGCAATAAAATTTCTTTGGGAAATAGCATTTAAGTTTATTAAGTATACCTACTGCGCAGGCGATTTTTCGCTCAACAAATTTGAGATGAATGTCAAATTTAAGGTTTTCGTCAATCTATAGTCCCAAGTACTTGACATTGCTATTTACAGCTATTGGAAGACCATCACATACTATTTTTGGTTTTTGTGTGGCAGTCTTAGCTCCTGGAGTTATAACTAAAGCACTAGATTTTGTAGCATTAATTGTTAGCTTATTAGCTTTCATCCAACGATTAGCTATTTCGACTTCGCGATTCATTAAGCTTTCTAAATCTTTTTCTTTTGAAGCTTTGACATATAGACAAGTGTCATCAGCGTATAGTACCGGAGAAAAGTCAAAAATGTTGAACATACCATTAACATAAATAGAGAAAAGTATAGGACCGAGATTTGATCCCTGAGGAACACCAAATTGTATTGTTTTAGTTGTGGAATAGCTCCCATTAATATACACAAACTGTTTACGTTCAGTGAGGTAAGATTTGAGCAGGTTATATACTACACCACAAACACCATAATGATGTAATTTTCTTAAGAGTATATCATGCGAAACCGTATCAAACGCCTTCCTTAAATCCAAAAATATTAATCCAGTAAATTTTTTTTTGTTCATATGGTTATTTATTTTGCTCATGATATCCAGCATAGCATGTGTAGTAGATAAGTTTTGACAAAAACCATATTGGTTAGGGTGAATGATATTATTTTTCTCAAAAAATTTTGAAAGACGGGTATAAATGAGTTTTTCTAGGATTTTTGAAAAGTTTGATAGCAATGATGTAGGTCGATAGTTATTAATATCAGTTTTAGGTCCAGCTTTAAAGATTGGGATTATTTTGGCTGTTTTTAGACAGTCAGGAAAGATACCGAATTCAAAAGATAAATGAAAAAGATAGGTTAGATATGGTGTAAGTACATTACACGCTATGCAAATAAAGTATGAGTCAATATTGTCGTGCCCTGAAGATTTGTGAAGACGCAGAGAGTGTATAATATTGAACACTTCGCTATGCCTAGGTGGTTGAAGAAACATTGATGAGGCCACTTTTGGGTTCAGATATTTTGAAAACGAGTTGTTATCATTAGTTGGAATTTTGTCGGCCAGGTTTTTACCGACTGATACGAAATGTTCATTGAGTTTTTCAGCGATTGAGAAACTTTCATTTATATCTTGACCATCAATTTTTAAGAGATCTATTTTCAATTTGTTAGTTCGGGATTGGTTTGTAGGTAGTGCAGATCTAATTAGTTCCCAGGTTTTGCAAGGATTATTCAGATTTCTCCCAAATTCTTGTTTGTAGTAAATTTTCTTAGATGCGATTTTTACTTTAGTTAGTGTAATAATTAATAATTAACTCAAATTAATAATTAACTCAAGTAATAATTCACTCAAACTGATGAACTTTTGGCAGAAATTTGTGAATTTGAATAAAATCTCAAGTATTGGCAAATAGAATTTTAGCTGCCCAAAAAACTCTTTAAACGCCTGACGTGACAATTTCCTAACATTTAAAATATAGCTGAAAACTTCTGGAACGACTGATGCGACAATTTAGTCACAACACAATAACAGTGACCTTGACCAGTAGATCATTACAAAAACGAACTTAGATGATTCTTAATAACCTTACGTCTAACTACAGCCGCTTTAAAATTTCTTTCTTGCCTAAAAAGAAATTTCAGCATTAAAGGGTGAATAAAATTGCGATGATATTTACGAAAAGCATGAAGTTTCAAAACTTCAAGATATGTTTAAGACTGAAGTGTGTTGGTTTGTTTATTATTTTTTCATAACAATCTTCCAAACTGCTTTGAAGGTTCCTTTAGATTAATAAACTCCTCAGTGCACAGTAAATCCTTGAGACAAGCTGATGACATTCATTCCTCTTTGGTTAGAAAATCAATTTGCTGTCAATCTATTTTATTTACTGGGTCCAAACATTAAAATGAAATTCCATCAGAAATTAAAAACTGCTTAAGCTTACATAGCTTCAAAATCAAATTGAAAATATATTTTCTAGAACAATATTAAGCGTAACAGTTTGGATCTTGTTCACAGTAAGAGATACTCAGACTAATTCGCTTCTTGTTAGTCTGCTTGCCACTTTCATGACCGGCAGGCCTATTCAAATTTATCAAGTTTGTGTGATTTTCTTGTTCTATTTATTTCTTTGTATTTGTACTTGCAGGTCTTATGTATCACAAGTCATCACTTGGAATTTTCATGAAGAATGCAGTGATGAGTAAATGAGCATTTTTTTTGTGTTTAATCATTATTTTAAATTTTGTTGGCCAAAAATAAACAAATAAAACTAAAACTTTTCAATCTAAGTTGCAAACAATGGCCTACTACTCCAATAACTCAACACTAGCCTTACTTTTGCTTGTTCTTAAGCTGTTTGTTATCTAGGCTACTGTACAGCCTACTCATTTTAATAGAAATGTGGGATATATTCTGTTGACAAGATCAAACTGATTAGTGTGCTACAAAATGACTCAATGCAAAAGCCTAATAGTGGCATTGCTTTACTTTGGAACTGAAATGGTGCTGCTTAACAACCCGAAGGCTATCACTTTCAGGGTTGCCAATAAAAATTTTTTTAATTTAAAACATTAGAGGCCCAGAAGTTGTGTTTGAAGTAGAATATCTGGGGAACAGCTGGGTCAAGAAAGATGTAGTCAATGCCAATCTAGTTGGATACAATTGGCATAACTTTAAATACTCCATTGATTAAGCCATTAGTCTTCATTTAAATGAGGACTAAAGCAAAATCAATAGGGTATTTAAAGTTAGGTGAATCATATTAGACTAGATTGGCATGGACTGCATTCTTTTTGACTGAACTGTTCTGGAGATATTCTTCTTCAAACACAACATAGGAGTCTCATGATGTAATAATTTTTATCGGTAACCCTAACATTAATAGCGTAAGCATCATTAGTGATGCCATTCCTTTTCAAACCTAAAGCAATACCTCTATTAGGCTATTGCATTGAGTCATTTTACTGCATACTACTCAGTTTGATCTTGTCGGCACAACAGATTTGAGCTGGTAAAAAGAGTAGACTGTTTGGTAGCCTAGCGATCTCAGTAAAAATCAAGCTGACAGATACCCTTCAGTTTAAACCAGGGTTTTCCAAGCTTTCTGTTGATAGGTACCCTTTCACCTATATATAAATTTGCTCGTGTACCCTCAAAATATCTCATATTTTTAGCTGCAAAGCTCAACTTGCTCTATCACACAATTCATTATCTGAAGCTTATAGGCAACCCATCACATTCCCTCTATATTTGCTATATCTTTGAAACTGATTATTTTAATCAGTTTGAAATGAAAAAGCTGCGTGATTAGTACTAATCAAAGTACACAAAGTCATTAATAATAACCTATCCAAGAATCAAACTAACAATATATCAGTTAAATTAGCCCAGCAATTCTAGATAACATAATGAATGAACCTGTTTTTTAGCAATAAGCTTATAAATATGAGGTGAAGCATTATCAACAGCACAATGAAGATCATGCCAGGTATTTTGAGCTGTGATCTGCCATGTTGTTGAAAAAAAAGAATTGCGATGTAAAGCACGGACGACTGTCTTTGCTTTCTAGCCTCTGTAACTATGGTTCTTGTAGCAATCAATCAGCAGTTTTGTCTTGCTTGCTGTGATTCGACACAATAAACTATACAAACTGCAAAAATAGTTTTTATTGGGGCGAAAATCTGACTTCCTCAAGAGTTCTTAATATCTGGTATTCAAATTATTAACATCAGTTGATAAAAAATACAGCACCGATACGTAATCTAATGTACCCCTTGAAAAGTCAAAATGTACCCTTGGAGGTACATATACCCCAGTTTGGGAACCCCTGGTCTAAACAATCATAGCTTAGCCTAGCCATAAGTCTTGTATTACTAGGCTACAAAGTACAAACTCAAACCATATAATAAGACTGCTACTGTATAACCTGAGTAAGCATATTGTATTTGCTTACTGTATTTTGTGACCCTAGAATAAACTTTTTCAGCTAATTAAGTTGCAAACAATGGCTTACTACTTTACTATAAGCCTTACTTTCACTAGTTCTTATATGTTTGTAATCTAGGCTACTGTACAGGTGTACAGTTTACTCTATTTTCCAGCTTGGATCTGTTCTGCTGACAAGATCAAACTGGATAGTGTGCAGCGACACGACTCAATGCAATATCCTAATGACAACGTTGCCTAACATCAGAATTGAAATGGCATTGCTATCAATGCTAAGGCTATCAATGTCAGGGTTGCCAATCAAAATAACTTTATAAACCCCAACGTCACGTTTGAAGTAGAATATCACTGGAATGGCTGGGTTGAGAAGGATGGAATCAATGCCAATCTAGTCTTATGCAATCAGCTTAACTTTACATAGCAAAATTGATTTTGCCTTTAGACCTCGTTTAGTTGTTGGGTACATCGCTCAGGCTAGGTCAGTCTTTTTTCCCAAATTTTTGTGGTATCCTAGCTGGCATTTGGGTTTAGTAGTCTCTCTTCCACAAGTTGGCTTGGGTGTCCTATTTGTTTTGAATTGTAATATTATCCCTTGTTCTTTTTTTGGACGTTTTTAGTAGTTAAAGGGTTACCTACATTTGCTTGATAGTCTGTTTCGCGCACATTTTAGAAAGCTTATATTCTTCCTCTTGGCAATCCTGCTATATTATATATAACAATCATTTTGACAGTGATGGGCATGAGATATGAAATGATTTAATACCTGAGGAAAAGGGAACTTTTTGGTAAATTTTCTTAGCTTGTTACCTAAAAACAAATTAGAAAATGTAAATCATTTATATATACCTCAAATACATTATTTTGAAGTTTGTTTGTTTTTACAAAACAGGTACATTAATTTGCAAAAATAACTCTTAACAGAAACAAAAATACTGCATATTAAATCAAATACTTTTCTATTGTAGCTAGACATTTATATCCACTTAAATTAATAAAAATCTAGTTCATGATCCAACTACAACATAATCAAAAGCAATCTGTTTTGTACGACTATGACCGCTGTTTGCTTGACTCACCATTTTCTGAAGTACATAAAACTTGTGGTACAGCAGCATGTTTTACATGGCTTGTGTTTGTATCAGATGGTTGAGATGCCATTGGCACAGGCAGCCCACTATTTTTCAGAGTATGAGTAGTTATCATGTGTTTTGACTGGTTAGAAAAACCAAGTGATTGTGGTTGATGATTGTGGTCAAATTTTAAAGAAGCAGCTTGTTCTGTAATAATCCACTTTTGCGGAAGGGTCGCACCTGAGGGAATGTTGTTAACAAATGCAGAGTCATTGTTTGAAATCTTGAAGTTTGGGACAGGATTAGAGGTGGGGTATAAAAATCTAGCTACATTTGGAGAATAAAGCCCAATCATATCACCAGCACTATGAGCTCGTTTTCTAGACTGCATTAATTGCAATGCTGTCGAACTATATGGAATTGCAGATGGTAAACGTAAGCCAAACCCCGGATGTGGAGGTAAATTCCTAGATCCTGAAGGAGCAAAAACATCATCATCGTCCGCATCACTTGTTGGCAGGAAATCAATAGCATTTCGAACTTTTATTGATTTCAAACGTTGTGAAACAGAAGGACAAACACCTTGTTGTAGCGGCGTATAATGCAATGTCGAGTTGATTTGCATTGGATAAATGGGCTGATATGTTGCTGTACTATAGCTTCGACAATAAGTAATATTATGCATAGCTGGGTTGTGCTGAAAGGAAGGTACAGGCAACTTAGCATTCTTTTGTTCCATGGAATACGCAGATCGAGAAACACCAGAAATCTGCAAAACATCAATTCAAAATTTAATAAAATTTCACAGTAAAAGTTGCACAATACTGACATTGCTTATAAATAACAGAAATACAAGCATAATTTGGCCCCCTACATACCTGCTTTCACATGTAAACCATAAAAGTTTGAAGTGATTGACCAATTCTTATGAAACAACATTTGTTTTTATTAAAAATAAAATTTCTAATCAACTTTAAAAGAACTTAAACAGCTTTCAGTTTAACAATTTTAACAAATTATTACCAGAGGCACAACCCAAACCAATGCACAAAGATTCAGTGATTTTTCTACATTACACATCAAAGTTGAAATACTGAAAGGCAACAACTACAAGTGCAACTGCAAGATTTAAATCACAAATCAAAAAGAATCATGGTAAGCAATGCGAGGTAACGTGATGAATGAATGCTAAATGATATAGAATATTTCAACAAATGAAGATGTGAATATTGTAGCAGTACCGGTAGTTGTAGAAATATTTTTCTATCCAGCATCTCCAAAACTGTCTTGCTCCTAAGACCTAATCCATACTTAAACAAAAAAATCTTTTTAACCTAATAATTAGGATCATTTTTATTTTGACCTAAAAAAATTAATTTTGACCTCATCTAATGCAAATTTTGACTTTATTTTGACTTAAGCTGTTTTGGCCTAATTGAGCTCCAAATTTTGATTAAAAAAAAAAATGTTTAAAATTCGCAGTTCACATATTCACATAAGCATATTAGAAAAAAACCTCAATCAGTCAATCTTGAGATTAAAGCAACTCAGAGATGCAAAACAAAAACCTAGGAATCTGCACATATTTCCATGCCAATTACACTTTGTTTACAACCAGTAAATTTTGGATTGAAATTGGCTGTTCTTAAATTTTCACAAATTTTCTCCCTTATTATTTTGCTTTTAAGCTTTTATTGGAAAACAAATTAACGTAGTTCATTCTTGCTTGGAAAAAGTTGTGCTGTAGTGTAAAAGTTTTGTCCTTTGCTAAAGCTGTGAAAGCAAAACAGTACACTCCCATAAGATTTCAAAAATCCAATTAAATGACATGCTTATATTTATACGCATAAATACATGTGATTGGTAAAACAGACCTAAACAGTATAATAAAAAATCAATTTCAACATTCAAAGTAAACTTAGAGTCATTCTCTTAGAAGAGATTTGCTTTCCTTCTGCAATTAATGTTTTTTGCGAATGTTTTCAAATAAAATATTATTGAAATTTATTAGGGTCAAAATACCATACGATTCGACTTTGGTAACATTTAATTCGTGTACTGATACGCGTCAGATCTCGGCCACCCCAAATTCTCGCCAACATCTAATTCTACTTCTTCCATTTTGGAAAATGATGAGTTTTGAACAAATAAACTGCGCTTTTTTGGTGCGAAATCGTGCTGCTTTCTGTCTCACTTGTGTTCTCCCGCAAAAGCAATGCAGTATGCTGACGAGACATTATCATTCCATGACAGCGCGAAACAGGCTATGCAATAATCCTACATTTTGATTAAATATCAAGACTGAGTATACACACATTCCCACTTCAAAAGTTTTGACATTGCTTATTTGCAACTCAGGGTAGAACTACACTTGAATTAAGCGTTTTTAACTTACTGTAGTTTTTTGACATTTTATCTTTTTGAATAATTTTTGTGAAGTTGTGCACTTTCAAAAAGAGGGAAACTAACCCCTCCCCTGGCTGTGCATGTGTGTACTAGGCCAGAGTTTTACTGACAACACAGTTTTTGACTTTCAATCGACAGAATTCACAATAAAATTCTCCCAAGTGTAAACCTAATAAAAAAAGTTTTGCAATGTTTTGTTTGGTCAAACACTCTTTCAAATTTACCATTTAAACTCGTGACAGATGACATCATCAAAAACGTTCGTGATGTCATCACTTCGATTTCAGCAATTTCGGTTTGGAACCCAAAACCTAACTCTCATTTGCAATTTCAGCCATCAATACGTCATTTTTTCAAAAACTTTGGCAATGACGCCATCAACTTCAAAGTAATTTTTTTTAACCTGAACTTGAAAACCAACTTTTATGCAAAACTTGGCACTTTTACAACTTTTGGATCGGCTGTTGAATGGTAAAGACTCTTTGACACTAGATGGCAGACTTTGAAGGCCAAAAAAGGGGAAGTCCCACATCCAAAACATGGGGATTTTTTTTTGGCGGTTTAGGACATGGTCCTGAGTCATTGTGCCAAATTTCAACTTATTATAAATTTTTTCTGGGTAAAAGCTATTTCTACCGAACTAATATAATTGAAAAGCATTAGATTCAAACCCTGTACTGGTATTTAATTTAAACAAAATTTGCCCATGCTATGTGATGTTAGCCCTGTGACATAACTGATATGATAAGACCCAATCAGAAGATAATTGACATGCAAATAAGACTTCACGTGAGACTTAATTGCATGCTAGCCGCTAAGTAAGCACTTAGCCTACTTTTATTTTTGCTAGAGTGTTTGGCATTACTGTAACTAAAAAAATACATTACTACCATACTGCATAATATACTCGTGTACAAGCCACACCTCCTTCGAATGTTTAAAAGAACATTCAGGACATTTTTATTACAATAATTTTACTGTAAAACCATTGTGAAATAACTTTGGCAATTTTTTAGAATTTTTTTGCAACAATTTTGATTCACTTTGGCTGAGAAATCATATAATAATTGCATTCAGGGTTGCAACAAAAACTGCAAAATCGAATTCCAGAACATTTTTAGGTCATTTTCCAGGACTGTTTAAGGTTTGTTTACTGGACTTAAAACTTAATACTGTATTGACTATTACTCTTTCATGCACCTAGAATTTTGTGCTTGTGATTGACGAAAAATTTAATGTGACGCATTTGTATTCCTAGTATTGACTACTAGCCAGGTGCAAAGTCAGAAATTTCCAATTGGAGTGCAGTGCTTTTTTGGTATTGCCGGAAGCCATAGGGGGTCTGGGGGCAAAGCCCCCAGTGTTTGAAGATTTTGCAATATTAAAATTTTGTTTGAAGATTGAAGATTTTGCAATATTAATTTAATTAAGTGTTAATTAAAGTGTTAATATTAATTAAGTGTTTGAAGATTTTGCAATATTAATTTAATTTTAGGTCTAGTTTGAAGATTATTGCTTTTAAAACGTGACATAGAAATTAGCACTGCAAAAACATGATTAAACTTGTTGCATAAATCGGCTAAAGTATGTGGGTGATCGCTAGAGCTTGACCGATATGACTTTTTCAGGCCGATACTGATATTCCGGAATTTTTAGGCTGATACCAATACACGTATTAACTAGGAAAATCTGGCCACTATTTCTCAATTAACTTGACACTAAAAGCTTCACTAATCCTCCTTAAAAGAAAGACTATTGCAAACACAAATCATCTATGGTATTTTGGTTCCTCTATCTATAGCACCAAATCTTTGGTATTGTTATCCTGTGTTGAGCATTAATCATCTTCGTGTAGCTTACAACAATGCTTATCGTATACCGGTACTGTTTAATTTCCCCAGCAGAATATACAACATTGAAATCTTTTATTTGTGGTCAACAACGGCATCTTGACCTTTTATTTGTTAATGAGAAAACATACTGCTAATTTTATAATAAGATGCAAGCACTCTCCAAACGCTTACATTTTACCAATTTTTAGCTCAGCATGTTTTCTTGATTCTGATTTTTCAGTACATTGCTCAGCACCGCTTCAGTCTTGAAATGAAACAATTATTGAAGCAAGACAGACAATGAGCTCTAGGATACTGAACAGCTTTTTAATTGAAAAGATTGCAATGGACATCGTGCATCTGTCCAAGTCAGCATGGCAAGGTAAGTGAAAAATCAAAGGAAAATGAAAGCAAGTTTAGTTTCAAAGCCTAGTACATCTTGTGCCAAGTAGGAGTGTATGTGTAACGTTATCATAAGGTATATAGTACTTCAGGTTGCAGTAAAATATTTGCTTATAGCGATTTTAGAACTTAAAAAAAAACAAATTTCTAGAAAGTAAAGAAATCAGAAAGTTTTCAAAGACATTCACTATTGGTAAAAGAGTAAAAACATGAACTGTATTTCTAAGTTTAGCTAACAGTTTCTTAAAATTCAGAAGTTACATAGCAGACTTTTAACACTAATTTTTCTCGTTTACTTCGACTGCAACGATTTGGCAACAAAAATTTTTCTACAACTGAGGTAGCACATCACTCACTCAGCACTTGTCTGATTTCCCATTAGGCTAGTGTGTCATCAGCATCTGAAAGATGCTGATGCCACAAGCCAAAGAAACGATTGCATCTTGAATGATTGCATGCTGATTGCATTCTGATTGATTGATGACATGTTGATTGCATACTGATTGATAAAAATGATTGCATGATGATTGCATGCTAATGACATACTATTCAAAGAAATGATTCCATGTTGAAAGTTAAAGCCTAAAGCAGAGTAGCTGACTAGATCTTGGACTAAGATTCAGTGTTTAGAAATCCAGTAAGTTTCATGCAATTATTATTGTACAATTAATTTAGGTCTAAACGTCAGAAGGTAAGTTCAGAGTTAGTTTTTCATAAAATTATGCAATCAAAACTTCAATGCAAAGTGTTTTAGCTAACATTTTTTATATTAGATATGCTATGGTTTTAGCAGGTACCTACGGAGCCACTGCCTTCGATACCTGCAGCTGAAGTCAGTTACTTGGAACAGTTTTGACACACTTTCGTTAAGTTTGGTAATGTTTGGAAAGTGTTTCTGCCTTGTCTAAGGGGAAAAAGAAGTGCGATTATCTTATAAAAAGTTGATTGGTGAAACAGAACTTGAGAATTGCTTTCATTAAAAGTGCATTCTTCAATGCTTTTTGTCAGACACTTCTCAAGAGATTGCAAAGTATTCAGAATTTTTCAACTAGAGTCAGACAAAAAGCTTCAAAGATTATGAACATTTTGATCACAGCGATTATTTTATGATTTCTTGGCCAAAGAGAATCAAAATTGGTGCAGAAAAAATCCAAAAAAATTGCCAAAGTTGTTTCGCAAAGTTTCACAAAAATAAAATTAAAATAAAAACGTCCTGAAGCCCTTCTACGAAAATTTTGGTGATTTTAGATACCTGCGTATCGTAAGTGTGTTTTAGCCATATTCTGATTTTCGAACTACATTTAAACCTTTTACGATTAAAAAAGTGTGACTAATACACAAGTATATATGGTGTATAATGTGTGATCAACCAATTGCTGGGCATCATCAGAATGTACTTTTAGCCAATTCAACAACATGTGCAATTTCGTACCAGAAGGGTACACGACTTTTCGGCGCGGACCTCTTTGGCGCCAATATTGGTGCTTTTTACTAACTCTAACCCAGAGCCCTAACCCTAAATAAATGAACTGTCAAATAGCACCGAATTGACGCCGAGATGATCTGTGCAGAAAACGTCCGACAACGGAATAGGTGGCGCCAAAATGGTCGCGCCGAAAAGACGTGATCCACTACCAGTACATTTTTTGTAAAAAACATATAAAAATAATAAAATTTATGATTACCTGATCTTCTTGCATATAAGCTGAATTACTTTGAGTAACATCATCTGAATCCTCTTGAATTGGCACTTGAGTATGAAAACGTGATCTTCTATGTAGTGAAAGACGATGCTTTCTTCTGGCTTCCTCTTTACTAGATTTCTGCATGGCAAAGTTCGAGATCTTGTTTTGAGAAGTTATCAACTAACTGACTGTTTTAACTTTTTTCAATCTGATTGCTGCTAACTTCGAGCTAGCTGAAGATCATGGACATAACCTCTGGGTGTTCACAGTGTTCAGTGAACACTCTAAACCAGGGTCGGCAACGTTTTGAACGAGTGGGCCACATTTAGTCCTGACAAGGTTCCAGCGGGGCGCCACTATTCCATCGGACCAAAAGAGTAAAGCCTTCAGAAGAAATTTAGGCCTTTTTTCAGACAAATCGATGGCAAAGACAGAAAAAAACAAAAAAAAAGGTCTTTGACTGAACTTCAAGCCTTTTTTCGGAAAAATAGATGGCGAGGACCAAAAAAAAGGTGAGAATCATTTCAGCAGCTTATTGCTGCATTATTATCATTAAAAAAAGAAAAAAGATTGTGGGGCGGATGACAATAAAAGGTTGCGGGCTGGTTAAAATGCCTTGGCAGGCCGCATCTGGCCCGCAGGTCAAAGGTTGCTGACCCCTGCCCTAAGCATATGATAAACAATATTTCTATGTTTTAAAAACTTTAGTATGATCAATTTTTGAGTAGCTTTAAGTTTTACCAGTGACGCAATGTTTTGATTGTGCTAAGTTATATCTGTGATGCACTAAGTGCTTCAACAAAGGCTTGCGATGTCCAAATTTTAGTAGAGAGACTAAAATGAAAATGCAAAGACTGGCGCAGAAAATGCGAGAGATGCGACATGGTGGTCCACAATTAGGTGTTAGCCTAAACCACTTGTGTTACTAAAACCGCCTACACAACACACCAAGTGACAATTGCTGTGAGTCTCAGCGCATTGGCTTTTTTTGTTGTTGTATAGCCATTCGTAGTCACATGTTCGCAACTTTGAGTGAGAATTTTTGAGGCAACAACCAATCTGATGTCATTGACACGCCTCCCCACAACAGCAGATTACAAGTGGTTTCTTACACAACAATTTTTTGCACAATGCTCATGTTTATATCAAGACATCGCAATTTGTTTTTTTTTCATACAAAGCAATATTTTTCTTCGCAACAGTTACAGAGAAAATTGGAAAGTATTTTTGCAGCTAGAGCTTTTTTCTCAACCTTGATTGATTATTATTACATCCAGCACTGAGCAGGCTGGCTGGGTACCGGTAGTTTATTAAAGCAGTAATTATTGAAGAACTTAATGGCGTTGTAGGTTTGGGGGTTCTAATCCAGAGGCTTACAAGTTGTTTGCCACAAATACTACAGCCTGATTGTACTCTAAGTTCATTATTTTTTGTTGGTTTATTACAGATATATAATGCAATAATGCGACCTCATAATAATTATGGAAGTGGCTATTTTGCCTCTTGAGTAGAGATGGCACGGATAACAAAAAATGCATCCGCATGCTGCGCTGCATCCGCAAACTTTGTCCGCATGCTGCACCGCACCGCATTCAAACACAACTAAGTTCACGCTGCACCGCGCCGCACCGCAAGTTAAATATCTTTTAAATTTTCACTAACATCAGAAAAAAATTAGCTCTCTAGCTTATGACATATAAAAAAATTGATTTTTGGGGTATTATTTTGGAGAGTTTTCAAAAGAGTTGCTCTCTCAAACCATGTCAAAATATTTGTTTTTTGAATATCTGGCGGTATAAAAAAAAGTAATGCCCTAGCTTGAGTTGTTCAAAAAGCTAATTTCTGGGGAGTCCATTTGGGGGCTCCTGGGGGGTATTGGTACCTCCATACTATGTCAAACTATTTGTTGCTTAAATATCTACCAATATAAACAAAAAACTATCACCCTAGCTTGAGCAATTAAAAAAATTAGTTTTTTAGGGCCCCATTTTGGGGGGGTTCTGGGGAGAAGCCTCAAAAAAATTCAGAAGACAAAATAGCATTTGCAGCCCAACAAATTTACACTAAAATTAGATATAGATGTTGTGTGGTTTAGGAGAAGAAGAGTGCACAAAATTTAGAAAGCAAAAAATGAAAAAAGAAAAAAAAACTCAATGCGGCTAAAAGTGTAGGCAGAAATGACAGAGTATCTTACGAGTTTACGACATATAACCATGTGAAATATTTTTTGCCGTACTCAAGCCGTTTTTGAATAAGACCGCTTTTTATACCAAACTTTTGAAGTAGTTTTCAGGTCCTAAACCTGAAGTTACAAAACTCTTAGCCTTGAAATTTGGCACGTACAAATAACTTAAGAATCTCAAACTGTTGTCAAAATTTCATGCAGCTAGACCAAACCATTCTCGAGTTATAAGTAAAAGTCTGACACTTTGCACTCGTTAATTTTGAAAATGGCTGAGTAAAAACTAAAAACATGCGACGTGAGATCAGCGTTTCAATTATAAGCTTTCAGGTTTAATCTGCCTTGTGTGTGCTTGCTATCAGTTTTTCTGCACCATGTTTTGGCAATCAAAAACAATCCACCCAGTACCAGTCTACCTGATGATTTCATGCAACTACTGTACTAATCCTGAACCAGTAGCTCAAATAATGAAATATAAGGTATCACGTGCTCTGCATGCTGTCACAAGCTACTACATTTGTATGAAACTACCCTATGTATTAACCCTTCTGGAATCGGAGGGGTTTCCGCCAAAGATCTTCGGCGGAAAAAAAACTTAATTTCCGCCACTTGGCGGAAATTTCCACCAATTGGCGTCGATTTCCGCCAAGTGGCGAAAATGGCGGAAATCTTCAACTGATTTTAACTTTGGCGTCACTGCTGTAAACAGACTACTTTTCCAACTTTACTCTTGATAACTAATTTATCTTGTCAATCCCACGCTTTGTTCGATCGTCATGTCAACTGCTAAGTAGTAGGCTACAGTACGTAGAGTCGAAAATTCATGATAAAATAGATCAGCGCTACCAAACAAAACGTCAAAATTGATGTCATTGACAACTTGGCGAATAATGCGCTTGCTTATTCACCATTCACCAATAGTTTACAAACTACATACAAAGCATTATAAGATGATTGAAAAAATAATATTGCGAGAGCAAAGTCATTGAGTGTGTAAAACATGACGAAAGAATTCATTACTCGAACATTCATAAATTAACAGAGGTGGAGTTCTCAAGGACACATTTTGAAGTCCTTGGCCTTGGCCTCGAAGGTCAAGTCCTTGGCCTCGAGGCCTCAAGTCCTCGAAAATTGGCCTGTCCTCGGCTCGAGGACAGCAGTATTTTTTGAATTGTTAAAATTTCGTGGAGCGCTTGAAAAATTTTTTGGAAAACGTTTTTTTGTGGAGATCGCTTGAAAAATTTTTGTGAAGACCTTTTTTTTTTTGAGATCGCCTAAAAAATTTTTGTGAAGACCTCTTTTTTTTTTTGGAGAGCACTTGCGCTTGTGTCCTTGGCCTCGATGGCCTCGAGCATTCCTGTCCTTGGCCTCGAGAGTGTCTGTCCTCGGAAAGGCTGTCCTTGGTCTTGGCCTCGAATTTTTTTTGTGTCCTTGGCCTTGGCCTCGAGCCTTGTGTCCTCGACTCCACCTCTGTAAATTAAGATGCGAAATGTACGGTGAAGTTGAAGAGAATGAACTTGCAAAATTAACTAGTTATCAAGCATATTAACCACTCAACAAAGGTGAGTGATCCAACAATAACTTGTATTTATAAGCACGGTAAGCGACATGCACCCCGACGCTGCAGCCGAAATCAAAATTTAAGTTTGTTTTAAACAACCGCTTTTTGGCAAGAGACCACCACATAACTTTCAATTTGGGACACTGTCGCGTATTTCCGCCAATTGTCCTCGATTTCCGCCAAGTGGCGGAAATCATCAACTGATTTTTAACTTTGGCGTCACTGCTGTAACAGATTATTTCTTCAACTTTACTCTATTTTACTTTACTCAATTCAATGCAATCTTATCCACCGTTTGTGGCAAACTGGAGGATAGGTTCTAGCTTGACTAGCTCAAAACTGCAAATAACTCTTTATGGGAGTAAATTGTGAAGAAAAATTCAATATCCACGGGGTGCCGACGTACAGGCGTACAAACTGTAGTTGTTAGAAATAAACTTATAATACTGGAATTACGCTCGTACGCACACTATTTTACGCCCTTTGAAGAACGAGCGTAATCCTTCATGCCAATAAAAATTAAGAAATAACCAACGAACGCGTGAAGGACAATATATTGATGGATTGCAGCTACGTCATAGCTTTTTCCCGCCAAAACGATTGGACGTCAAAATGCCATTACAAAGCATTGGACGTTACCGCATATCAATGTATAATTCTTTCAGTGGGGATGCTTAAAGAATTTGATTGCAAAGTAATACTTTTATAGATAGCCTGGCCTTAATTGAAAGTTACCAGGAGCGGTTTATGCAGTTTACATAGCTCAGCGGGTCTTGAAAGTTATGCCGTTTGTGAATTCTCATCGTCCTTTGCCTGATATTGTCCACTTTTACGGCGTTTGGCTTTGGTTCACATCGTAAATTTGGCCATATTCTAAAATACTTAAAATTCTACGTCGCAGCTGTAACGCATGGCAGATTAATGTTTACTTTAAGCACCATTTATGAATAATATTTAACATCACGAGCGCAAGTCGAAATACATGCAAAGTAAGGCTCCATCAAAGTTACACTGAGGCCAGTTAAACATAATTAGTTTAAAATTTAAATGACATCTGTATGAAATAATTCAATGAAAACAACTGCTTTTGTGTTTTAAAGGCCAGCCAATGCCAGTTTTAAAGGCCAGCCAAGGCTGAATCATCCAGCCAATGCCAGTGGTTTACAATAGCTAAATTTGAACTATAATTTTTGATATTTTTTGTTTTAATTTTTGGGACTGCGGTTGCAAAGATATTCAACAAATACAAAAGATATCAGTAGCGTAGCCAGGGGGGGGGCGGGGGGGGATCGAGCCCTCCCCATTGGCTTGTGAAGTATGCAAAAACGCATGTATTTTGTGCTTTTGAGGCCGATTTTCTGTGAAAAATGGAAAATAGCCCCCCCCATACGAAAAGAGCCCCCCTCAGACGTTTGAACTTGCGAAACTTGGGAGAAAAATCATTCTGAATTTTGGCGAAGACCTTTTTTTTTTTTTTTTTTTTTTGAAAACCCCCCAATTTTGGGCGGAAAAAACGTTTGAATTTCGGATTTCGGCCGAAAAATCACTCTGAATTTTGGCGAAGACCTTTTTTTTTTTTTTTTTTGGAGATCAACTAATTTTGGGCGGAAAAAACGTTTGAATTTCGGATCACTCTGAATTTTGGCGAAGACCTTTTTTTTTTTTTTTTTTTTTTTTTTTGGAGATCAACTAATTTTGGGCGGAAAAAACCTTTGAATTTCCGATGTTTCCGAGACATTTCGTCTCAAATTTCGGACAAACCGTCTGAAACTGATTCAAGGTCAATGAAAATTCGAGTCAACGTCGTATGCACACTTCTCACTCTTTCAAAATAGCCCCCCCCTTTTTCAAATCCTGGCTACGCGCCTGAAAGATATCCCGCCAAAAAAAATTTTTGGAAACTCTGAGTTTTGATCTTCCCGCCAAAACCACAGTAGGCTTAATAGTTTAGAGAACTGTGGTAGGCCTAATAGTTTAGAGATAGTTTGTTTTTAAATAGTATATTTCTAAATAGTTTAATATTAGGCCTAACTATCTCTGAACTATTAGGCCTAATAGTTTAGAGATAGTTAGGCCTAAAAGTTTAATAAGATTATAGTGGGCCCAATGACATAATAGTTTAGAGAACTGTGATTTAGGCGGGAAGATCAAAACTCAGAGTGTCCAAAAACTTTTTTCGGGGGGACATCTTTTTGTATTTGTTGAATATCTTTGCAAACGCAGATCCAAAATCAAAACAAAAAATATCAAAAATTATAGTTCAATTTTAGCTATTGTAAACCACCGGAATTGGCTGGATGATTCACCGCCTTTAACTCCTTGCAACCAATAACCATAGCGGTAAGCTCCTATAATGACAACACGAAATGCAAAAATCATCAAGATACTGCAAAATAGACTAATGAAATTACAGAAGCTTGAAAGTAAGCTAATTTTGTCTCAAATAAAGAGATACAACAGTGTAAAAGTACGCTAATTTTGTCACAAATAAGTCAATAGTAAGTCTCGATTTTTACAGTATAACCGAGACTAGCTACCACCATTTGTATTTTGTGATTCCAATGAGAACAGCAAGCCGGATTTAGGTCACTGAAAAAAAGCATACAAAAACCAAATTCTTTCTAATTAAGATCTTTTTAGTTTTTACAGCTTTTATCTAGCATTTAACTTTAATGTTACAAAGAATCAACTCATATAGAGCATGAAAATACGCTCTTTAATCTTCCCCATCAGTATTTTTGCATGCATTTACTTAGCGCCATGCGCGATTTTGACGTCCAGCGGCTTGGCTAGCAGCGCGAGACGTCACGTGCAATCCATCAATAGGCTTTCTAGTATACTGTTTAGTCATAATGGTCATAACTTACAAGACTACACCATAAAGGCTGTTACGTATTAGAACCAAATAAGTAAATTGGAGCTACCGACGCTTGCGTCGCGTGTTCCTTTGTTTTTACTCGGTCATTTTCCAACTAACGAGTGCGAAATTTTAGACCTTTGCTTATAACTCAAGAACGGTTAGGTCTAGCTACATGAAATTTTGACAGCAGTTTGAGATTAATGAGTTATATGTTTGTACCAAATTTCGAGGCAATAAGGTCTCGTGACTTTAGTTTTAGAACCCGAAAACCGCCCCGCAACTTTGGCGTAAAAAGCCGCCTCAATCAAAAACGGCTTAAGTACGGCAAAAAATATTTCATATGGTTGTATGTCTTAAGATACCCTTTCATCCCAACCAACCCACTTTTGGTCGCAATGAGGTTTATTTCTTTTTTTTTCCCTTTTTTTTCTTCCTAATTTTTGTACGCTCTTCTTCTCCTAAACCACAAAACATCGAAATCTAATTTTTGTGTAAGTTGTTGAGCTGCAAACGCAATTTTTTCTCCCGAAATTTTTTGGAGCAACTCCACCGGGAACCCCCCAAAATGGGGCCCCAAAAAATCAATTTTTTGAACGGCTCAAACTAGGGTGCTAGTTGTTTTTGATATCAGTAGATATTTAACAGACAAATATTTTGACATAGTTTGGGGGTGCCACCCCTCAAATGGACCCCCTCAAGTGGACCCCCCAAAATCAATTTTTTAAATGGCTCAACTTAGGGTGCCAGTTTGTTTTGATATCAGAAGATATTTAACAGACAAATATTTTGACATAGTTTAGGGGTGCCACCCCCGAGGACTCCCCCAAATAGATCCCCCAAAAATCAATTTTTTGAATGGCTTAAGCTAGGGTGCCAGTGTTTTATGATATCAGGAGATATTTAACAGATAAATATTTTGACATACCTTGGGAGTGCCACCCCCAAAATGGACCCCCCAAAACTCAATTTTTTGAACGGCCCAAGTTAGGGTGCCAGTTTATTTTGATATCAGGAGATATTTACCTGACAAATATTTTGACATAGTTTGAGGGTGCCACCACCCAGGGGACCTCCCAAATGGACCCCCCAAAAATCAATTTTTTGAATGGCTCAACTTAGGGTGCCAGTCTGTTTTGATGTAAGCAGATATTTAACAGACAAATATTTTGACAAGGTTTAGGGTGCCACCCCCCAGGGACCCCCCAAATAAACCCCCAAAAATCAATTTTTTGAATGGCTCAACTTAGGGTGCCAGTCTGTTTTGATATCCGCAGATACTTACCTGACAAATATTTTGACATAGTTTGGGGGTGCCACGTCCCCGAAGACCCCTCCAAATGGATGCCCCAAAATCAACTTTTTCTACGGCTCAACTTAGGGTGCCAGTCTGTTTTGATATCAGCAGATGTTTCAGACAAATATTTTGACATAGTTTCGGGATGCTACCCCCCCGGACCCCCCAAAAAATAATTTTTTGAATGGCTCAACTTAGGGTGCCAGTCTGTTTGACATCAGCAGATATTTAACAGACAAATATTTTGACATAGTTTGGAGATGCCATCCCCCCGGGACCCCCCCAAAATCAAGTTTTTGAATGGCTCAACTTAGGGTGCCAGTGTTTTATGATATCAGGAGATATTTAACTGACAAATATTTTGACTCTACTTTTCTGGAGGTTCCATAATCAGATATTTTTGAATAATTGCTGATTTTACGGTAGACAAAAAGTACTTTTGAGCGTCACAGCATTAGCTTTGCATCGGTCGTTCACTGGGTTTGCTGGCAAACTCCCATCTAGTTTTATATGCTTATTTTGCTATGAAATACTTGACTTTTTGTATTTCTCCGTTAATTTATCTATCTTGATTTATCTATCTATGATAAAAACTTGATCACCCAACGCTTAACTGCTGCTGAACAGTGGCTTCATTTCGGCTCGTTTTTTTTTTTTGAAATCGTCAAAATGTCCCAACTCACTCAGACAAAGTAATGAAAACTATCCATGATTGATACTGGCATATAAATTATGTCTCTGGCAAGAGGGTGGTTGCTTGACTCAATGACCGTGAGGTCTTTTGCAGCTTTCCTGTCGCCTTCTTAACGAATGCTGATTATAACTTCTACTTAATTCGTGACGTTACTGAGCATCGAGCGATGAAATAAGTTTGTCTTGTCTTCAAATCAATAACTTGAAGCTAAACTGCAACAGACCCAGTGCATTATTTTTTGTTGCAAGTCGTCCAAATCTGCTATTGCCTTTTCAAAAGCTGTCAATCAAAGTTCGAAAGTGGACTTTTTAGACTCTGTAAAAAACTTGGGATTCATTCTGAGCAGCAATCTTACAATCAAACGCCAAACTAAACATGTAGTAAAAAAGTGCTTTTTTCACATTTGCAACATTGGAAAATCAAAGTTTTTGACAATAGAATCCTGTAAAGTGCTTGTGAATAGTCTGGTAATCTCTCAGCTTGATTACTACAATGCTTTGTACAATGGTCTGCCAAGTTATCTAAACATACACTAGCAAAGAGTTCAAAATACCGCTACCAGATTGATCTCCTGTACCCACAAATATAATCACATTACTCCTGTCCTCATTGAGTTGCACTGGTTGCCTATCGAATATCGCCTGAAATTTAAGATTCTTTTGCATGTTTTCAAAGCAATGAACGGCCTTTCACCAACATACTTGACTAACTTGATCGCCCATCAGCTTGTTTCTTCTCGTTCCCTGCTATCATCTGACTCTAATTTACTTTTTGTTCCGCATACTTTCGCTGCTTTAGTGAATACGGGCTTCTTTGGAACGCATTACCAGTTACTACCACACATTAAGACGCTAAATCTACAAATCAATTTAAAGTTTTGCTAAAAACATACTTCTTTAAACCAGCATACATTAGGTCGTTTGTTTCTCACTGTGCACACTCTTCGCATGCTAAATAGTAGGCCCATTGCTTTTTGTCACTTTTATTTCCACCGTATTATTTATTTAAACAATTGTGCCATGTCCCAGCTGTAGTGTACCCGACTTTTGTTGCCTGTGGCTTAGTGTGTTATTATTTCATATTGTTGAACTGAATTTGCACAGTAAAGCACCTTTGATCTGTGACCCAGAAGCGTTGCTAAGGATGGGGGCATCCGGGACGGGATTTCGCGGTGTCGCTCCTTTATGATGTAACGTAACCTTTATGATGTGGCATCCTTTATGAAAATTATGTCCAAAAGAGGTGAAGACCTAAAAAAAGGTCTTCGCCGAAAAATGAGTGGGTTTTCGGTCCGAATGAGGATGGAGACCTAATAACATGAAATGAAAAGTCATCATCACAAATTAATGGAGTTATGGTTTCACATCATAAAATGGTGTCTTCTCAAAATGGTGACACCCTGGAGGGCCGTTCTTCCTAGCGACGCCACTGTTTCTTCCTTGTAGGAAACGGTGCTTTGTACAGATGACTTCATTATTATTATTATTATAAATATCTCAACCAGGGTCGAATTTACATTGCGCCGGATCCTTGGCACGTTTGACTCGCTGAAGAAATCAAACCTCCGAAGCTAAAACGTCTTCGCCAGATTTTCGTTGCATTATCCTGCCAAATAAACATGAAGACAAAAAAGGTGTTCCCCTAGGTTTTGTTCCGACTACCAGAGGTGGAGTCGAGGACACAAGGCTCGAGGCCAAGGCCAAGGACACAAAAAAAATCCGAGGCCAAGGCCAAGGACAGCCTTTCCGAGGACAGACACTCTTGAGGCCAAGGACAGGAATGCTCGAGGCCAAGGCCAAGGACACGAGCGCAAGTGCTCTCCAAAAAAAAAAGGTCTTCACAAAAATTTTTTAGGCGATCTCAAAAAAAAAAAAAGGTCTTCACAAAAATTTTTCAAGCGATCTCCACAAAAAAACGTTTTCCAAAAAATTTTTCAAGCGCTCCACGAAATTTTAACAATTCAAAAAATACTGCTGTCCTCGAGCCGAGGACAGGCCAATTTTCGAGGACTTGAGGCCAAGGCCAAGGACTTCAAAATGTGTCCTCGAGGACTCCACCTCTGCCAACTACCAACGAAGCGAGGAGTCCTTGGCACTGTGCCGAATTGCCATATGGTAAATCCAGAACTGACATTTGGTACATGCCAAGGGTGGCGTCAGTAGCGTAGCCAGGGCGACGGAGAGGGAGCTATAGCCCCGACATTGGCATGTCGCCCAAAATCCAGAATAAGGAAAATGCCAAGTTTTTAGCATTTCTGAGGCTGTCTTTTGCACTGGAATGAACTCCAAAATGATTTAAAGCATTTTTTAAAACAGTTATTTAGGAGGGGGCTAATTTGTCAAAAATTAAACTCACAAATCAGTAAAAAATTTGAAAAATGGCCGAAAATCAGCAATCAAATTTAATCACTTGTTGAAATATGCTGAACATACGTCTCGCCAAAATATATTATATAAGCTCAAGAGTAAAGGGGGGGGAGGCTATTTAGCATATTATTTATCAATCACTTCTTTCAAATTCCCTTAGCCCCCCAATTATCTTTCTATGACTTATAGACGAAATAGTCAAATAGATTACTACTTTGTGAGTTTTATTGAACTATAGGATTTTATGATTTGCCAGCTTCTAATTAAGAGAACGGACGCTATACCATTAGCCTCCTCCCACATAGCCCATTTACGCTACCAGTTTGATTATGCTTTTGCATTGCTAACCCCGTGGACACAAAATTAGTCAAATAGACGTTTAAACGTGGTCTAGATTTATGCAGCAGACGTAATTTAGATGGTTTAATTTTTGTCTAAATGTTATCTATTTTGCAAAAATGCATGTAGTTGAAAAGACGTCTATAAAAAGACGTCGAATACACGTAACTCATAGACCTTGACACATTGTTTTATTTTGCGTCTTTGTAAAGACGTCTATTCAACTTTGTGCATTTTGCAAAAGAGACAACATTTAGACCAATTTTCGATTTAAACGTCTTTTAGACGTTTTGTGCCCACTGGGAAATTTCTATAGCATGTTTTGAAAGCATTAATTTTTATCAAAATAGTCCCAAAATCAAGCAATTTTGCAAAAAAAAATTCAAATTTTTGTAGCGCTGGGGACTCCCTCCCGCAGACCTCCAATGGCCTCCAGCGGTTGGGGTCTTTGTCCCCAGATTCCCAAAACAGCCCCCCTCTTGCAGATTTCTCGCTTCATGCCTGGCGGGGCGTTGTTCTTCATTTGTTTTTAAATTTTAAGCCTAAATGAAAGTCATGTTTTTACAAAAATGTTTTTTTAAAAGTGTAGCGCAGATCTTTTTAAACAAGCCAAGCGTGAAAATTCTTAAAT
Organism: Trididemnum nubilum; assembly: GCA_963965965.1. Classification (NCBI taxonomy): domain Eukaryota; kingdom Metazoa; phylum Chordata; class Ascidiacea; order Aplousobranchia; family Didemnidae; genus Trididemnum; species Trididemnum nubilum. The sequence goes on from OZ014484.1 coordinate 21,962,872, forward strand.
CGTGGAACTAGGAAAGTCCAACAACAAGATTAATATTGCTTTTTGGCGTAGTTGCGGAAATCGTGTTTCCACTATTTCAACTGGCGCAAATCGTTATTCCAGCTGGCGGAAATCGTTATTTAAGCTGGCGGAAATCTTTGGCGGAACAAAATTACCGATTCCACTATGGTGTATTAATACCTTTGCCGTTTACATTTGTGTTGGATTGTGGAATAAATTTTGCTAGCCTACTACGTATATGAGATAGGCTCCAGACATAGGACCGAAAGCCTAATTCTTGATGCCATGACCTGTTGACGAATAGGCTACACTGAACTAACTCTTTCACTCTGAAATGCAAGCGCATGTGTAGTAGAAACTGTTGTCTAGCCTTGGGCTTGTACCAATACCATAGGCATAAGCCTACTGCGTAAAGGGAGGGTGTGTCGCTAGGCTTTGTTTTGTGCCTCTACTCTGATGATTGTTTCCAACAAATGTTTCTTCTACTTTTGTCTGCCTTTGTTTCATGTTCTCACCGACAGGGGTGCCGAAACCCAGGGGGGTGGGGAAATATATTCCCCCAATTTGACTGTATCTCCCCCAATATTTTGAGTATAGTCTGCACCTGCATCCCCCCAATAATTTGACTTTGGTGTGCATTTGAGCGCAGGTCTCCACTAGAATTTGGGAACAAAGTTTTCTTTTTTTAGGTGAAGAACTTTTTTTTGGTCTTCACTTAATTTGCTTACCTGAAAGAAATCGTGGTCAAGGTTCATCCCCCCAAAGTTGAAAATAGGGCAAAATTGGGGTAAAGTTGCAAATTATCCCCCCCCCCAATGCTGAACGAAGATCGGCACTCCTGCTCACCCAACGTCCTAAACCTTTCCTAGTCTAGCCTACTAAAACCAAAATCTTTTTGTTGGTGTCAAAAAAAACACGTTTAGCCGATCAAAACTAAGTTTCTTGTAGCCAAAATAGCCGATTCTACGATGCTCCGAATTCTGAAAAAATAAACTTGTTGAAATATGCAGATTTCACTGAAGGCACCTTTTCCTGTTTTAGTAGCATGCATTGTCTTCAATTCATACCGAATGATAATAGTTACATCCAGACTAACCATTATTGTTCATAAAGAGAAAATCACCAACAATAATTGTAAAAAAATGTAAAAAAATTTTTGTACGCGGCGCTGCGCTGATGCTGTGACGTAATGCAAATTTTAGTTGCCACGCTGCGCGGCGCGGTGCACCAACAACAGCGCGCGACAGCGTAGGCTGCGCTGTTGCCATCTCTACACGCTACCAAAGTAAACAAGTCAGCGCCTTGAGAGCGCCATCACGCGTACAAACATAATTAGAAAATAGAAAGGAGAAAGTGAAGATGTTGTACTTTACACGAGTGATCTCAAGATATAGCATACTCTTTGCAAACATTTACAAAACAACACAAAAGGTATCTTATCTCACGCTATTAAATGCCTACAATATTTGCTAATTCATTGCTTTCGCAACTTTTGCAATTAATATCGTGTAACATATTAAAGGTGGTGAATCATCTCGCCAATTCCAGTGGTTTACAATAGCTAAAATTGAACTATAATTTTTGATATTTTTTTTGTTTTAATTTTGGGACTGCGGTTGCAAAGATATTCAACAAATACAAAGAGATGTCCCCCGAAAAAAGTTTTTGGAAACTCTGAGTTTTGTTCTTCCCGCCAAAACCACAGTAGGCCTAATGGTTTAGAGAACTGTGGTAGGCCTAATAGTTTAGGGATAGTTTATTTCTAAATAGTTTAGGCCTAATTAGGCCTAACTATCTCTAAACTATTAGACCTAATAGTTTAGAGATAGTTAGGTCTAATAGTTTAATAAGATTACAGGAGGCATAATAGTTTAGAGAACTGTGGTTTTGGCGGGAAGATCAAAACTCAGAGTTTCCAAAAACTTTTTTCGGGGGGAATTTTTTTGTATTTGTTGAATATCTTTGCAAACGCAGCCCCAAAATCAAAACAAAAAATATCAAAAATTATAGTTCAATTTTAGCTTTTGTACACCACCGGAATTGGCTGGATGATTCACCGCCGTCAAGATGATCCCCTTACATTTTTCTGTGAGTGTGACGTATGTGTGTTTTTGTTTAGCCTTATGATTGATTGTACATAATGCTTGCTTTTTGTTCGTTTATGTAAAACAAAAACTAACGATGATGTGCTGGAGGTGGTAGCTGACTTTGATGACCATTGTGGTCTTTTCGCTACCTCCTCGTCAAGTACTTACAAGTGAAAATTGTTTGGGTTATGTTATTTGTTATCGTAGTGCTTGACGGAACATATTTGAACTTGAACACGCATACTTTCACTTTTGAAAATCAACTTTTTTTCAACAAAACTTATGAAGCTAATTTTAACCTACCTCGAGACCTGGCAAACCAGTTTTTCAACTTTCACGCAAATTGTGAGCTTACGAGCGTACCGGCACAGTATAAATATCATACAGTAATCTTACTCAATTGTGACGTGTGTGCGCATTTTTTGAGAGGTAAAAGCAGAGCTAGGTTTTTTTTGACGTCATAATAGTGACATGGTGAGCGGACGAGGATAACGCCAAAAAATAGAAATTGTTTTGAAATTTTAAGTGTGTTTTCTTGGCTTGACGACGTTACCGTCTTCATCTTTTTTTGCGCCCAAAACGTTAGAAGGCAGCATTTTCCCCTCTGCATTAGTCCAGATATATCGCGGTCTAGCTCCTTTTGTAGAGTTCGCACGGGATCAGAATTAGTCTCGATGGAACCGTCAAAGCTCGGGCCTCGACTGGCTATAATCTTGACGTCACTTTCTTGTGACGTCACAAAGTAGTACGTTTAAGAAGAAAAAAAATCGGAAGTTTTCTTACATAAACAACCTTTAGTTACTTGGGGTTTTGCTCACAGCCGGAGCCCAACATTAAAAGTTTGTCCACACTTGGTTCGTATCGTTAACTAGCTATCCTGCAAATTTCGTTTCAATAGCTTAACGTTTAACGAAAATATCCTTGATCGTTTGCTTTGTCGTTGTAAAATTCGTCATGAATTGCAGTTATATGCAGTGATTGTGTTATTGCTTAGGCCTATCACCAAATAGACTGTGACATCATTATGAAAGTTTTTAGTTAGCCGTATGACTAACCCGCTTAAAAAATATTCATGACAACAAGCGATTTAAAAAAAGTTCCATGGACGTAAAGAGTTAATTACCGCATGGTAGCAGAGTTGTAAGTCGAGCCGGGCTTTTCAGGTCGGGTTCAGGCCTCAAGTTGACAAAATTTCGGCCTTAATTCGGGTCTAAGACGTGCTTTTTGTCTTAAGTGCACAAAAATATAATCAAAATAACTTGACAACATTGCTAAATTTTTCAGATCAACCTTAACTTTCGGGTTTTTTCGGGCATGAATTGGGCTTCAAATTAGTTTTCGGGTTGGGGCTAATATTTTCGGGTTTGGGCCTGAACTAGTCGGCCCGTTTACAACTCTGCTTGGTAGTTAATTATATCTCCCTTAACGTGAGTTTTAATTTTCCCCATTGACTTCCAACGGTTATAATGAGCTAGTCTCTCTGATCATGCGGTAATCATTATTATCTCTGATATCGGTTCAGCACTCCATTGTAAATTCTTGACTATGCCTGCACCTGTTGGTAACTATTTCGTTGAACAGGGCAGTGGCGTATTTAGGAGGGGGGCATTGTGTCAAAGCCCCCCCTTTGGGTCGCCAGTAATGTTTGAATACCTCATAATACTGTAGTACGCAAAATTGAGCCATGCCCCCTCTCTTTGGAATTTGGGTAGAAAATCTGGGCAGAAAAACGGACTGAATCTGACTATGCTCTGAGTGACAACCTTTTTTTTTTTTTTTTATTGGTCTTCACCTACATCTGGACAGAAGAACGAGCTGAATCTGAGTGAAAACCTTTGTTTTTTATCTTCATCTTTTTGGTCTTAATGTTTCTCATCTGGTTTTTATCTACCTTTTCAAATTTCTGGCTACGCGCCTGGCTCCTCCTTTCGAAAATCCTGCGTACGCCACTAGAACAGGGATCGGCAACTTATATCCCTTGGGCTGTATCCGGCCCGCGATCTCAAACATTCATCCGAGATCCCTTATGTGACTTCCGGAAGTCGTTGGCCACGCAACCAAATCCTGCTCTGAAACTACCCCAACATTTGACGAAACCTTTTTTTTTCTTTGGGTCCTCAACTACAAATCGGCCAAAAACTACCTTAAAATTTGGTGAATTCCTTTTTTTTTTTTTTTTCTTTCAAATGATTCCAAAACGTGCAAAATTGTATTCAAATGGCGTTAAAATAGCTATTTTTTTGGGAAAAATCACTAACATCGCACAAATTGACTCCATGGCCTCGGGCGGCGGCTGCCTACCCGCAGACCCTTGTATGTGACATGCTTAGTTGCACCAGTTTACTCAGGGCGTCGCTTAAATGACATATTTTTGATCAAATTTTTTTAAAACTTGGGTTCAATCCCCCGTTTTCCTCGGCAAGATTCTCGCTGCGCCACTCTATTTTTGCTCAAATGAACGGTTGCCATATTTTTGAAGTAAAAACGCAAAACAGAATTATTAGAGAACCGCATTTTCTCCTGAATTTGAGGCAAAGAAAAAAATCAGAAAAAACGATGTTTATTCACTTCAGAAAAATTGCAATTTTGTTCGAATATGAGGTGAAGTTAAATAAAAAAATTTAGCTTTAGCAAAAGGTCAACATCTTCATCATAGGTAAAATGTAAATCACAATTTTTGCGGATTTGAGATGAAGACCAACTACTATCCAAGCGGGACAAGACTTCAAAAAAGTGACTAATACCAAACTCATTTAAACATGCAATTAATAAATGATTTTGTTCAATACCTCTACAACTAGAAGAAAATAACTAGGATTGGGCAAAATTATTGCAGCTAAATTAAAGTTTTATCATGAATTACACTGAACGTCTGCATCAATAAACGATAACTCATACAATCTATGAAAGCTTTTATTCGATCAAAAGTTCTAGAGGTTCACGATTACTACTTCATAATGATGTCACAATCTATTTGGTGATAGGCCTAAGCAATAACACAATCACTGCATATAACTGCAATTCATGACGAATTTTACAACGACAAAGCAAACGATCAAGGATATTTTCGTTAAACGTTAAGCTATTGAAACGAAATTTGCAGGATAGCTAGTTAACGATACGAACCAAGTGTGGACAAACTTTTAATGTTGGGCTCCGGCTGTGAGCAAAACCCCAAGTAACTAAAGGTTGTTTATGTAAGAAAACTTCCGATTTTTTTTCTTCTTAAACGTACTACTTTGTGACGTCACAAGAAAGTGACGTCAAGATTATAGCCAGTCGAGGCCCGAGCTTTGACGGTTCCATCGAGACTAATTCTGATCCCGTGCGAACTCTACAAAAGGAGCTAGACCGCGATATATCTGGACTAATGCAGAGGGGAAAATGCTGCCTTCTAACGTTTTGGGCGCAAAAAAAGATGAAGACGGTAACGTCGTCAAGCCAAGAAAACACACTTAAAATTTCAAAACAATTTCTATTTTTTGGCGTTATCCTCGTCCGCTCACCATGTCACTATTATGACGTCAAAAAAAACAGCTCTGCTTTTACCTCTCAAAAAATGCGCACACACGTCACAATAGTTTTTGCATGAAGTGAGAGTACTGTATGCAGTGGTGGTCATTGACTTGGGGGGGCCCCGGGCAAGGAGACAAAAAATGGGCCCCCCTTAAGCAACACCTAATGCTACTGAAACCGTATAGGATCAGCGTTGCCGGGTTGGTACTTAACACAAGCCCGTCCCCCCAAAAAAGTTCTTCAGTCTTACTTAACCGATGTAGGCATGTAGCCTACCATCAGTTTTAGTAAATCTGAGGGTGAGCACAACCAAAAACTCTCACAACTAGCAGATCAGGATCTGAAAAAATGAAAGAGAAGTGAATATTAGTCAACTGCTCACACTCACTGAACCAAAGAACAATGGCAAATATTATTCATATCTAGCAGTGTCATAACACTAATGAGTTTAACTTATGATGGACTTCCAATTCTCGAAATTTTAGATTTTTGTGTTTACGGTGTACTATCAAGCATAGATACACTAAATTGATTCATCACAAATCATAGAACTTTGCAAAAAGTTCTTATGTGTTATGCACATACAGTCTATTCTCTATTATGCTTAAATCTTAATAAAAAAAATATTTGTAGTTATCACAGCAGTCAGCACAATAAACTTAGTAGTCCTATGTTATGGTAGCTTCTAAAACAAGACTTTTGTCGCAGTTCCTGCTTCATCCAGTGGCGATGTGGAAACTAGCGTGGAAGTAACCACAAATGAAAGATAATTGGAACCGATAGCTTTATAAGTCGACAGATCATCGCTCGCACTAGGTTTTACAACCGAGCCGGTTAACTGCAATCGGAGCGCGATTAATTTTGACACGCCACACTTTGGCTATGCTACCCGCAATAGTGGCATACTCGCATTTAAGAGTGAAAAGCAGTGTCATAACACGCTACTTATTAGGCCTATCCATACATGCTTAACACCACAAAACTTGGCATTTTTAGTGGAAACTTTCAAGTGTTAAGCAGTAAGCACTTTATTTTACTGTACAGAATGTAGGCTCAGACGTAATGTCATATCTCAACATGACAACAGCCAACACTCAACAGATACTCAAACTGGGTGACATGCAAAAGCTAAATACAAATTTTGAAGTTACAGTACGGTACCATGTAGTAATAACACTTTGAAAACTCAGCACCTAACTGGCTGCCTTGCAACTTAAGCAGACAGGAAAGCACTTAAGCGCTCAGCGCCTAGAGCAGACAGGAAAGCACTTGCCTTGGAGACTTAATATAAGAGCAGTGAATACTTTAATCTTAATAAACACTCAAACTGAAAGGGAGGTGCATAATGAATACTAACTGATTCCTACTATAGCCTACCGGTATTGAATAAAACTAAAATAGTGCAATGGGCAAAAATTATACTGAAGTCACTACTACACGATCTAGCTCATCATGAATTAGAGCTAACCATGAACTTACGGTACTTCATTGCACTTTCAATCCCATTTTGCATCTTGGCTAGCAATACCGGTACTAGCTTTTCTCAAAAAATAAACTGATATAATAATTACATACCCATAAAAAGCAGAAAGTACAGTAGACTATAGCAGAGTCTACTCTAGATCATAGTAATCCTAATGTGTTAACATAGGCTACTGAACATCTGAAATTTAAATGCTTTTGACATAGTATATACATCTTACTGTGCTTCCCCAAAGCGAAAAAACAAAAAACCAAAAGCAGCTCTTGCAAGAAACTAAAAATAAGGTCAAAAAGGTACTAATAACTACGACAGAAACTAAAAAATAAAAAGTTAAAACTGACAGTGGGGAATACTAAAAAAAGTACCGTACAACTTTATATACTACACTGAACATTGGAAAAACTGCACAAGCTCAAGAGATTTAGGCCTATGTCACACGTTGCACAGCACAAACAAAAAATTTCTGAAATGCGGTTATCTGCTAAGCTGATAGCATCAGTTAAGCACTGTAAATATCTACACCCATTTCTAAACGCAGTCTTATATGTAGCAGCTACATAAATATTCTGTAGAGAGCAGCAACACAATAACTATCGGCAACTTTGCTGCCTTTATATGTTCTTCACGGCTGTAAATTGCAAAACTGTACCAACGGACTAAAGCTCTTGTACAAGCAAAACTCTTAAAACATATAAACATACTGGTAGGCTCCCGACTCATTCAGCAGTAATGGTGTGAAAGGATTTCTAAACCATGTAGGTCGGTAATATTGGTACTAAAATTAAGCAATAAGCCAATAATGGAATAAGCATACGAATCTTTTAAAGCAAACGTTGTCAACTCACACTGCGGCAAATATAGTTTGTTATGCAAAGTCGTACCGGTATAAGAATATAGCCAACTGGTTTTAAATAGCTTATGTAGATGTTGCTTGCTTTCGTTGTTGTATTAAATAGGCTATAACTATAACAACGTGACATTGCCGGTTAGTCTTATCAGTAAATTTTCACGAACCATAAAACAAAAAACTGCAAAACAGCAGCATAGCATTATTCTCACAGAACATATGTGACAAACATTACCAAGGCTGTTTATGAGCTACGTTACTTTACCTACACTTATATTCACTATGTGATGTTACCCACTATTTACAGTATGTTTTTGTTCAAAAGCACTGTGTCAAAAGGCTAGCATACTGCATACTGACAAACCATTAACTCTTGATCATTTGCTCGACTGACGTACAGCTTGTACCATGTCCTTGAACGGATATCCAGTACCGGTAACATGCACATGCTTTGGGATAGGCGTTTTTGGACACTTGAAGAGCTACTCTTTGCAAAGTGTCTCTCAACAAAGATCCCTCTGCAAAAATCCCCCACTAAAGAGCCCTTTGCAAAATGGGGTTCTGCTAGTCTAAGGAGCTCTTTGTAAAGAAACCATTCAAACAAGGCCCTCTGCAAAGGGGCCTTCCTCAAGAAGGCGCCCGGCATTGAGCCTCTTCCATAGCCGAAAAGAGCCTTTTGCAAAGAGACTATCCAAAAAGCCCTCTAATGATCTCAAATGGGTCTTCTTCATAGGGCTTCCACAAAGGGGCCCTCTTCATACGTCCCCCACAAATGGGCCTTCTGTTTGTGCTTCCCATAAAAGGTCCTCCACAAAGGGGGCCCCTTATTTGCAGAAGAATTAACAAATAAAATCCCTTCCAAAAGCGTCCTTCAAATAAGGGCCCTCCTGTAAAGGCCCCCCAAAAAGAGCCTCCAGTCGGGCCCTCCACAATAGGCTCCTAATGCCTGAACCTTAATGCCGGCACAAATAAAGGTTCTACAGTAGGCGTAAATGTGCTACAAAAATTTGGGGAACATATGTTTCGTAACTTTTTTGGGGGGGGGCCCTGTAGCATGCAAAATCAAGTGGGGGGGCCCCGGGCAACCGCCCGGCTTGCCCATGCTAATGACCACCACTGACTGTATGATATTTATACTGTGGTACCAGTGACAAAAATTTGCTCTTTTAGCAAATTTTTTTCGCTGGCAATTTTACTCTTGTAAGGTGCTACGCCCGTAAGGTGGTACACCTGCGCTTACGGAATTTTCCTTTAAAACAAACTAAGGTTACGCTCGTAAGCTGCAGAGCTAACAAGTGAGAAATTTCAGACTTTTGCTTATAACTCGAGAACAGTAGGGTCTAGCTACATGAAAGTATGACAGCTATTTGAGATAGAGTTGAACGTTTGTACCAAATTTCGAAGCAATAGGTCACGTGAATTTGGTTTTAGAACCCGAAAACCGCCACGCAAGTTTGGCGTAAAAAACGGTCTCAGTCAAAAACGTTTCAGTAGCCTACGGCAAAAAATATTTCACATAGTTATATGCATAGGTGGGCACAAGTCCGTTAATTGTTAATCCGTTAATAACGAAGCTAACTTTTTATTTAAGTCGTTAATCCGTTAAAAAGTTTTTTCATGTTAACAGACTAAATTAACTTCCGTTAAGTGCTGTTAACGGACTAAAGTAACTTCCGTTAAGTTCTGTTAACTTCCGTTAAGGCTTTTATCGTTAATATCTTGAAGCTTTGTTGTACATTTAAACTTGTTTTTATCTTGAAATTAGATTAGATTGTAAAATGTATCTTTCAAAACACAAAAAAACCACCATAGCAATAACTATTTCCTTACAATCAGCTCAACAGCGTCAATACGTGTTCTAGAAGCGAGTGAATAAAACGAAATGTAAACTAGATGGGAGTTTGCCAGCAAACCCAGTGAACGACCGACGCATAGCTAATGCTGTGACGCTCAAAAGTACTTTTTGTCTACCGTAAAATCAGCAATTATTCAAAAATATCTGATTATGGAACCTCCAGAAAAGTAGAGTCAAAATATTTGTCAATTAAATATCTCCTGATATCATAAAACACTGGCACCCTAGCTTGAGCCGTTCAAAAAATTGATTTTGGGGGGTCCCGGGGGGAGTTGCACCCCCAAACTATGTCAAAATATTTGTCTGTTAAATATCTGCTGATATCAAAACAGACTTGCACCCAAGTTGAGCTATTCAAAAGATTGATTTTTGGGGGGTCCCCGGGGGGGTGGCACCCCCAAAGTATGTCAAAATATTTGTCTGTTAAATATCAACTGATATCATAAAACACTGGCACTCTAAGTTGAGCTAATCAAAAAATTGATTTTTGGGGGGGTCCCCGGGGGGGTGGCACCCCCAAACTATGTTAAAATATTTGTCTGTTAAATATCTACTGATATCAAAAACAACTAGCACCCTAGTTTGAGCCGTTCAAAAAATTGATTTTTTGGGGCCCCATTTTGGGGGGTTCCCGGTGGAGTTGCTCCAAAAAATTTCGGGAGAAAAAATTGCGTTTGAATAATAATAAACCTCATCGCGGCCAACAGTGGGTTGGTTGGGATGAAAGGGTATCTTGAGACATACAACCCTATGAAATATTTTTTGCAGTACTTAAGCCTTTTTTGACTGAGACCGCTTTTTACGCCAAAGTTGCGGGGCGGTTTTCGGGTTCTAAAACCAAAGTCACGAGACCTATTGCCTTGAAATGTGGTACAAATATACAACTCATTAATCTCAAACTGCTGTCCAAATTTCATGTTGCTAGACCTAACCGTTCTTGAGTTGTAAGCAAAAGTCTGAAATTTCGCACTCGTTAGTTAGAAAATGGCTGAGTAAAAACGGAGGAACACGCGACGCGAGCGTCGGTCGTTCCAATTACACGCAAAATGTTAACGGAATACGGACTTTATTAACTTCCGTTAATTAAAGCTGAAAATAACAGATTAACGTTAACGGAGGTGTGAAGTTTGTAAACGGACTAGTGGTTGACGAAGCTAACGTTTTGCATTAACTTGCCCACCTATGGTTATATGTATTGTGATACCCTTTCATCCCAACCAACCTACTTTTCGCCGTGATGAGGATTTTTTTTCCCTTTTCCTTTTCTTCTTTTTTCCTTTTTTTCTTCCTAAATCTTGTACGTTCTTCTCCTAAACCACAAAACATGGAAATTTAATTTATGTGTAAAGTTGTTGAGCTGCAAACGCAATTTTTTCTCCCGAATTTTTTTTTGGCAACTCCACCGGGAACCCCCCAAAATGGGGCCCCAAAAATCAATTTTTTTAATGGCTCAAACTAGGGCGCTAGTTCTTTTTGATATCAGCAGATACTTAACATACAAATATTTTGACATAGTTTGGGGGTGCCACCCCCCAGGGTCCCCCCAAATAAACCCCCCAAAAGTTGTTTTTGAACGGCTTAAACTAGGATGCCAGTCGGTTTTGACATCAACAGGTATTTAACAGACAAATACTTTGACATAGTTTGGGGGTACCACATCTCCTGCAAACCCCTCTAAATATGGATCCCCAAAAAATCAATTTTTTGAACAGCCTAACTTAGGGAGCCAGTTTGTTTTGATATCAGCAGATATTTAACAAGCAAATATCTTGGTGTAGTTTGGGGGTGCCACCCCCCTCGAGAACCCCCTTAAATAGACCCCCAAAAATCAATTTTTTGAACGGCTTAACTTAGAGTGCCTGTATTTTATGATGTCAGTAGCGATTTAACAAGCAAATATTTTGACATAGTTTGGGGGAGCGGGTAGGTTTATTTATCGAAACTGACCAAAACTTACCGAAACTTACCGAAACTGAACGAAACTGACCTGAAATAATTCGAAATAGAATAATACCGAAGTTGTAGTGCATGTTGCTGGTAATGAATAGTAATTTTTTTAAACTTTAGTTGGAATTTTTTCCTTCAATTTTGCAAAAATTGGCCAGTTTCGATAAATAAACTTTTTGCGAGATTTATCGAAACTGGCCGAAACTGACTTAAACTGGTCAAAACTGACACAAAATACTTCAAACTCGTATGTTATTTGTGTTTTGTTGTGCGTGCTGATTGTAAGTAATAACTTTTCGATCTTTAGTTCGAGTTTTTTCCGATTAATTCAACAACGGTAGGCCAGTTTCGATAAATAAACTTTTTGCGACATTTATCAAAACTGGCCAAACTGACTCAAAATAGCTCAAACTCGTATGTTATTTATGTTTTGTTGTGTTAGTTGATTATGAGCAATAACTTTTCAATCTTTAGTTCGAGTTTTTTCCGATTAATTCAGCAAATGTAGGCCAGTTTCGATAAATAAACTTTTTGCGACATTTATCGAAACTGGCCAAAACTGACCCAAAATACTTCAAACTCGTATGTTATTTGTGTTTTGTTGTGTTTGCTGATTGTAAGTAATAACTTTTCAATCTTTAGTTTGAGATTTTTTCGATGAATTCAACAACGGTAGGCCAGTTTCGATAAACTTTTTGCGAGATTTATTGAAACTGGTCAAAACTGATAAACGTGCATGTTTTTTTTGTTTTTTTTGTTGTGTTTGGTTATTACAAATAAAAATTTTAAATCTTCAATTAAAATTTGTTCGATGGATTTGGCAAAATGTAAGCGAAATAAATTAGTTTTGATGAAAAATATTTTGCGAGATTTGTTGAAACTGAAACAAAATTTTTATTCTTTTTATCTTCTTTTATTTTTTATTGGTATTTTATTTTTATTCTATAAATAATAACTTTTCAATCATTACTTTTATATTTTCCTAATAATGTAACTAAATGATTTAGGCCACTTTTGATAATTAAACTTTTGGCGAGATTTATCGAAACTGGTCAATTGTGATTCAAAAGCAAATTACAATAGTTTAAAGAGATACTGCTCAAGATCGGTTTTGTTGAAGGAATGAGAACAACTTACCTTCTGCTAGAGATAATCAGGAGGTGCTCCAAACCTTCTTCTACTCCACTCCCCTCCCCTTATCCGTAAAATAAATTTAATCCGTTTGACTCCGCACCATTGGCAAACTTACGTTTTCGAATTTCCGTGACATCAAAAAAGAAGGGAAACTAGTGTATCTCTCGTAATATTGTGATTACCGGTACCTCATATTTTCTATAAGAAAAAATATAAATTTTTTAATATTTCATTACAATCTTATCACAGCATCTGATTAATTTGCGATTCTTTAATTGCCTTTCTACGCTCATTTTCGAGAATAAGAGACGAAAGTCTATCCCAAAACAAGATGTCTTAGGCTGTTAGTCAAATCAAATATTTTATTATATATGTACTCACTGAATTACACCGAAGCGTGTAACAAGTTCGCGCAGCCCATCTCCGCGTCATTGCGCCCGGCAGGGCCACCAAGAGGGGGGGCATGGGGGACAATATGACATCGGGGCGCATGGAGTTTAGGGGGCCCATGAGCTCAAGAGGGGGCCTATCCAAATGACATTGAGAAGTGAAAGGCCCATCGAAATCTCATGTGAAGGCCGGAAAAATCGTTAAAATTTCGGTGAAGACCTTTCTTTTTTTTTTTTTTTGGAGATCACTTGATTTTTGCCGGAAAAAACCGTTGAAATTCCGGTGAAAACCCTTTTTTTTTTTGTTTTTTTTCTTTTCTTTTGGAGATCACATCAGTTTTCGGATCAAACAGCAGCATTTTCTCCGTCTGTTTTGGACTTCACGCTACCAGAATTCCGTCATGTTGGAGCTGGCCCCGGGCCCACGTTCGGCTCTCGGCGCCCCTGGCGCCCGGACAAACAGCTCCTTTTGAACAATTGTCACAATGGTGGCGAACCGTTGGCAACACTGTGTTTGATTTGATCTGCCGGAGATTTGAATCTCAGACCTCCCGCTCCAGAAACGAACGCGTTACCGCTCGACCAAGTGGTTGGTCGAGACTGTTTATCATAGGTTTCATTGTGCCTCTAAGACCCTGGATACTGTTTGTAGCTTATCGTTTCTTTTTCAGTGCATGGATCGTTCTTAGTAAATCACCACTGAAGTACAAAAACTATCAGTGTTTTACGGGAACGTTGGTTTTTTTACTTCCGAAGTCAAGCCCAAATGGTTACTTACTATAGTGCTACTACCAGTAATTAAATTGTAAAATTTTGTGTGGGGGGACGCTTTTGTGGAAATTATGTAATTCTGTCTCCGCAATTGAAGTGTTTTTTCCCCGAAACCAGGTGAAGACCAAAAAAAAAAGGTCTTCGCCGAAAATTAAAGTGTTTTTTCCCTGAAATCAAGTGAAGACCAAAAAAAGGTCTTCATTGCAATTTGGGACTATATTTGGCCTGAATTTGTTGAATTTATTCGTGCTGGCTGGCTCGTGATCGTTTCATAACCCAGCGCTCAAATCTCGATGAGTGGACGTCTAAATCTCGACGGGGGAACGCTAACTCGCGTTCCCCCTTCAATTTAAGAACTGGTTACTACTACTATCGCAACTGGCCAAAAATGAGCGAGTCTGTATACAACGGTTACACTGCTTGGCCCAGGCGCGTAGCCAGGATTTCGCAAAGGGGGTGCTTTTTTGGGAGGTGAAAACAACAGTAAAAGCACTTGACCCAAATTTTCATCTGTCTTGAATCAGATTGAGGCGGTTTTTTTGTCAAAACCAGGTGATCTCCAAAAAAAAAGGTCTTCACCAAAATTGAAACGGTTTTTCCGGCCGAGATTAGGTGATCTCCAAAAAAAAAAAGAAAGGTCTTTACCAAAATTCAATCACTTCTCCTGACCAACTTTGGGTGAGCTCCAGAAAACAAAAAACTCCACATGTCTGGTCCAAATAACAACAAGTCCTTCATAACAGCAAGCCCTTCACAACTTCTGCTCCCCAATCCCGTTGGGGGGCTGTTTTCATTTTCTGCGCAAAAATTGGCCTCAAAAGCACTAAACACTTGCTATTTTGCATACTTTTCAGGCCAATGGGGAGGGCTGTAGCCCCTCCGCCCCCCTCTGGCTACGCTACTGGCTTGGCCCAATTATGGGAAATAACGTAAGTGTAAAATGTCTTCCGTTTGCATATCGTGGTCTGGCTTGAGGTAGCAAAAAAAAAGCAAAAAAACACGACAATTGTGAAGTTGCTTTTATATCATGATGATGACGACGTATATCGTATTAACAGGTCCGGCACATCAAATAAAAAGCACAACTTTTGTGAAAAGGTTGTTTAATGTAGTAGGACAAGTGACAGAAGCAAAGCTTCGTGAAAATCAGCTCTTCCTCATCCCTGATATGGGTAGAGGCACAGCACGCACTTTTATTTTACGTTGGGCTGGAGTGGCAAGCCGCTTATCCGTTGCCTACAGGGTCAAATAAAACTTCGCAGCTGCAACCATGTGCGCAACCAGGATTTTGCAAAGGGGAGGGAGTGGGCTTGAAACAAAAGTTAGAATGGTACTGTTTGAAAAAGGTCGCAATTGGACAGCATGTTGAGCACACTGGTGCAATTCAAGCAAATAGGGTAGACGGGAGTTTGTGGGCTAATCCAGCAGTCGTTGGGCAATTTTTGCAATTTTTCGAAAAAATAACCATTTTAACGTCATTTGGATCATATTTCAAACGTTTTAAAAACCATTTAAACGAACAAAGTTGCTAGGATCTGGAATCAAGTCAAAAAAGCTAAATTGCCTAGCCCTTTCAGTCCTTATTTATTGGCGGATCAAGTCCTAAACACGTTTCAAATCTTGCATCATACATATGGCAGAGGTGAAGTCCAAGACACGAAGTTCGAGGCCAAGATCAAGGACACAAAAAATCCAAGACCTAGGATACACCTTCCAAGGACAGATTCTCTCGAGGCCAAGGACAGGATTGCTCGAGGCCAAGGACACAGCGCGGAAGTGTTGTCCAAAAAAAGGTCTACGCTCAAAATGTTCGCAAGTTTTCCGCAAACTTCAGGTAATCTCAAAAAAACAAAAAAAAAAGGTTTTTGCCCTCAAATTCACTAATTTTCCACAAAGTTCGTGCGTCAAAAATTTTTTTTGCAAGTTCTCTTGCGTGCTCCAAGACGAAACAACATTGCTCATGACATTGGCACATTTTCAACAGGTCAAAAAATAGTGCTGTCCTCGAGCCGAAGACTTGCAGGGTTCGAGGCCAAAGCTAAGGACTTCACCTTCGAGGCTTAGGCCAAGGACTTCAAATTGTGTCCTCGAGGCCAAGGACGTCCTCGAGGACTTCTCCTCTGTGTTTTTCTACATAGTCTGTTTATTTTTCAGGTTTTGCAGTTAATGGTATGTTATTTCTTATGTATGAAATGCAGCTAGCTCTATGAATTGGTATTTATTTACTGAACTACAAAAAACAAAAATCCAATTTTGGTATGAATCCAAATCATATGTTCAAGCAACCAGTAAAAGTCACAGAAAAACAATTAAAGCATACTACGGTGACCGTTTTTGTCGCCTACATTGCCATGCATGGCTTATTACAAACTTGGATTTTTATTTTTTGCTATCTGGTAAATACCATTTAATCTAGCAAGCTGCATTTCATAAAAGCAGTATCATACAGAGGTGGAGTCCTGGAGGACGTCCTTAGCCTCAAAGACAGATTTTGAAGTCCTTGGCCTCGAAACCTCAAGTCCTCGAAAATTGCCCTGTCCTCGGCTCGAGGACAGCACTATTTTTTGAACCGTTGAAATTTTGTTGGAAAGCGCCAGAAACCTAGCAGTAAATTTGCGTAGACCTTTTTTGTTTTTCTCAAGTGGAAATCGCCTGAAAAAAAATTTTTGAAGACCTTTTTGGCCTGAAAAATTTTTTTGAAGACCTTTTTTTTGAGATTGCTTGAAAATTTTTTTTAAAACCTTTTTTTTTCGAAAATACTTGCGCCTGTGTCCTTGGTCCTTGGCCTTGGCCTCCAGAGGGTCTGTCTTTGGCTTTGGCCTCGAAATTTTTTTGTGTCCTTGGCCTTGGCTTTGGCCGCGAGCCTTGTGTCCTCGACTCCACCTCTGATAGCATAGCCTACTATTAAGTACCAAACCATATTATTAAGTATCAACTCTTAAGGTGAATGTTTTCCAAACTGTGAACTATTTGCGTCATTCCAATAATGTGTTTGTTACTTTGTTAGCTCTTTATTGAATTATTTAGTTTTAACGCTTCTAAATTTTAATGACAAGCTAGGCGACATCATGCGATTACATTTGTATTTTAACATCGCCGGTAGGTGTCACTTCTGCGTGAAATATGTGTGTTGTCAGTAAATTTTGTATCGGAAATTAGCTTGAACAGAAAACAACTCTTTTGCAATATTTTTGAGAAAATAACCCGTTTACTTAAACTGAAGTGTCAGCGCACACCCTGAAAACATGCTCACCGTATGCCACTTCCACCAATATATAAGGAGAGAAAGCATAAAGGGAATAAACCCCTCCGCGCGTACGCGAAAACCCCTTAATTGGGCGTAAACAAACATCAACGATATCCGGTGACTCATAAACTTCACGTGAGCCTTAGTTGGGTGGTTTGGCAACTTTTTGGAAGACTTATGAAAATCGGTGACATTCATCCATAATTGGTAGCCTACTCCCTAACTGCTAAGTGGCTTTGAACAAGCCGCAAATCTTGAAAATCTTACTTATTCTAACGTAGTAACAAGGGATCAGGCATATGTTTTCGGTCCCAGCCATTTTTCGATAGTTGTAATTATTGCGGTGGAAATATTCATTTTTAAACTTGTTTAGAAAAAATTGATATCAATTGTAACGTTTATGTCAAAAGGACGCGTCCCAATGCGGTCGACGACCGGCTCGGTTGAACAACCTATCGAGCTACTCTCCGGGTTGACTTATTAATCCATATATTCGGTTTCACTTCTACTTGTGGCTACGTTGGAGCTGATGCTACACAATAATTTGGTTCGAACTGCATCAATGGACCTTTTCATTGTCTGTTCAAGATTTCAACTAAAAACCAGAAATCCTGATGCGGCCTTCAGGGCCCTAAACCAAACTGATTTAGGCCTATTGCCTTGAAAAAGGAAACAAAGACATTTTGTTTCAAATTGCAGTCCAAATTTCGTGTAGCTATAGACCAAACTATTCATGGGTTACAGGCAAAAGTCTGAATTTTTTTCTCGGTTGTTGCAAAATGGCTACGTAAAAATAAAAACACGTTACACCATCGTCGGTCGTTCGAATGAGTCTTTTTTTATTATTTCAACTGTTTTTTTGTTTTGTTTTTTTCTGTTTTTAAATGACTCGTCGCGAATCGACTCTAGTCGCTTTTGCTCAAAATACTCGACCTGAACTACATATCGACGTCATTTAACAGCGGTGGAGTCCTTAAGGAAGTCCTTGGCCTCGAGGACACATTTTGAAGTCCCTGGCGTTGGCCTGAAAGGTCAAGCCCTTGAGCTCGAAGCCTACAAGTTCTTGAAAATACCCTGTCCTCAGCCAAGGACAGCACTATTTTTTGAATCGTTAAAAATGGGCCATGGTCATGACTTTTTGTACGTCATCTTGAAGAACGCCAGAAAATTTGTGAAAACCTTTTTTTTGACAACGTCTGAAATTTTGCAGAAAATTTTTGTTTCTTACGCGATTACTTTTTTTTTGGAGAACACTTGCGCGTTGTCCTACGCATAGCCAGGAAGTCCGGGCCTCCCCTCAATCGAAATGCCACAAGTGAAAATGATAGACTAAAAAGCCTTATTTTTTCAGTTTCAGTTTTTTTTTAGCAACTTCGCGTACAGGAGTACACACGTATACAACAATAATTAACAAAAACATTTATTGTTAATTACTGTTGTATAGCAAAATTCAGAGGGCCCGGGCCCCCTCAATTCAATTTTGCCTGCTATTTTAAATGTCGGCTATAACCCAAATGACATTAAACGTTTTTTTCTTAAGAGTTGCTACCTCAGGCCCACATTTTACATTTTAATGAACGTAATGTAATAACCAGGTCCAGGAGCGGATTTAGGGGGGATGAGGGGGATGCACTCCTCCCCTACCAGCCTAAACTAACGTGCATATGAATATTATTAAACTTGTTTGGATTAGAGCAAAAACAACAATCAGCCATTTGCGGGTAAAATCAGCTCGTTGAACTGTGAAAACCTTTTTTTTTTTTTTTTGAGATCACTTCGAAATCCGGAGAAAATAATGCCAGCATTATTAATCATATACAACAGAATTTGTGCTCATGAATTTCATCATCTTCCCCCCCACCAAAATTTACTAGATCCGCCTCTAACCAGGGCCAGACTTACCATATGGCACAGTGCCAGCAGAGGCCCAGCGCTTAGATGGTAAGACTTTTTTTGGTCTTCACCTATATGTGGCAGGAAGATGTTGCAATAATCCCCAAAGTGCCAGGGGCACCGCACAATGTATATCGGGTTCCGGGAATTAATTACATGGTTGGTACACGTAACCATTTATTGTACCACTTCTTAATAACAATTCACCTCCAACTCGCCGGTTTTTATGCACAAAATACTTTTTTAAAAATTATCTGGGGAAAATGCTCATTGAACAAATTATTGAATTTTAATTAAGGGAGCCTGGGTCCCCTAACCGTACATGTACTCTTATAACCGGTTAATTTTACGACAAAACAAAAATCTCTAAGGAACGTCTTCAAGTGAATTGGGCTTATTGTAGCGAGTCAAAAAGAGGACTCTCCGATTGCGGTTAATCGGCTTGACTGCGCATCCTACAAACTGTATGGTCTGTTGAGTAACTACGCTATTCAGTTGGCTCTACATCTTGGTTGCTGCTATTCCGTTGCTTCGTTCGGCGACGTCGTCATCGGTTGGAGCAGGGACTGCTACACCGCGATTTACAGCAAAAATATTGTAAGAGGCAATGCTTTTTACTTATCCTTACAAGGGCCACATCACTTACAATTACAATTTAACACCAAAATTCAAGATTTTGAATGAGTTTTGGACAAATTGCAAATAAAAAGAGGATTGGATAAGTTAGTCTTTTTAATTGGCTTTCAAATGTTGAAAATCTAGTTCTTTCAAGTGGCTCTGAACACGTGCGAAATGTGATTTTTTTCCAAAAAATAACAAAAAAATCACTCAGCGGCTGGGGGCTCTGCCCCCAGACCCCCATCTGTGGTAAGGTGAAGTTACACTAGCTTACTCAATATGACTCGCAAGTTAGACATTTACCCTTTATAACTATTAGTTTAAGTCCTCTCCCTTTAACAAAATCTTGGTTAAGTGTCAACAGGCCACAGCTTCGAATCTTCTATTCTACGATATCTTTGTCCCACAAAAAGCTCCTCTTTTGAAAATTCTTGATGACGTCATTGCAAGTGATTTGTGGTTTGCCCCCCCAATCAAAAATCCTGGATCTAAGCCTATGTGCGTTGTGTCCTTGGTCCTTGACCTCAAGCATTTCTGTCCTTGGCCTCGAGAGGGTCTGTCCTCAAGAAGTCGGTCCTTGGCCTTGGTTTTGGACTTTTTTTTGAGTCCTTGGCCTCAAACTTTAGGTCCTCGACTCCACCTCTGTTATGTAACTTGAGTCACCAAAGTAGAAATTCTTGCCAACCGTGACTGTAAAACCACATTTTGAGGTTAGCCTACTATTTGCCGGAGACATGAGGCGGGAATATGGCATCAGAGTTCTCTGATGAGGTTCTTTAGGGTTAATGACTTTTGCTCAAAAAAGAAGTGCATGAGATGAATATATTTACACTACAAAAGGTAAAAAGGCAGATCACGATTTCCATGCTCCTTCGTTATGTATTTTCATTTTCCAGCTTTTGTTGCGTATCGTGTAACGATAGGAAAAAAACGGCAAACATAAACAAAACTTTATTTACAAGGTATAAAAAAGTTCAAAAATGATTTGTTCAAAGTTCCTTTAAAAGTTTTTTCACTGAAATGTTCTTTTTTTTGACATTATTTTGATCCCCAATAAACATGCAACAAATAGTATTTACTTTCCTTTTTTTTTTTGAAATTGGATACCAATACTAAAAACTCAATGGCAAGCAAAAATAGCTGTTTTGGACTCAACAACGGTATGACACAACAATTTTTGTCGATCGTTAATTCTGCTGCAGACAGATGCATCGTTGATGATGGCGCTCATGTATCCGATTTCTGCAAAAATAAAACAAAATAATGTAAAAACAATGCAAAAACGATGTTAATATACAAAACAAAATATCGGTTGTATACTCGTTATTGATATAACAACTATATGAACAAAGCATCAAGGTTTATTTGTCGAAATTAACTGGCTTGCATTCGTTCAATTAACGGAAAAAACTAAAACTCCCAAACAGCGGCGTAGGAGGGGGGGCGGGGGGCACTGGCTCTCCCGCTTGGTTTTAAGGTGTCGATCGTGCGTCAAAATTTTGGGCAATTTTGCGTCTAAATTTGGGCGATTTCATATGTTTTGGGCAATTTTGCGTCAAAATTTTCGGCAATTTCATATTTTCTGGGCAAAATTTTTTTTGTTGGAGATCTTAATTTGGACAGAAAAACCGTCACAATATTAGTAAAGACCAGTTTTTGTTTTTTTTTCGGAAATCACCTTAATTCAATGCATTAAGTCATTTTTCGGGCAAAACTTTGGTGCCCCCAAATCATTTTGAACTCCTACGCCCATGCTCCCAAACATAACAAATTAACAACAGAGTAATAGTAGTTTAGGCAAGTTTTTGAGTCAGAAGAAAAAAATCTTATAACAGTCAAAATTAAGTGGAATGGTAGGGATGATTTATGAAAAGATACCTATCTTAAGACTATAATCATAAGAAGTATTTTTTTAGGTCCACTTAAGCTGTTTTCGCAGGAGATTGATTTCGACCTCAAATTGGGGCGGTTTTCGGGCTTTAAAGCCGAAGCCATGTGATCTATTGCCTAAAAATTTGATACAAACAAACATCTTATTAACTTGTCATAAGTAGGGTAGCCAAAGGGAGGAGGGCAATGAGCATAACTTCCTCATTGGTCTTTGGCAAAAATGCACAGCAAGGAAAATGTATGTTTTTTTCCCTAATGTGACACTCTTTTGCAGTGATATTGACTTCAAATTGGTTTGAAACCACTTTTAAACCATTTGATACATTTTTGCAAAAAGGTTATTTATCGTAACTGGCTTATAATTCTCATTGATCAAAAAAAATACATTCCAAATTTGAAAAATTAATTATTACAAAATAAACATAAAAACTCTTCCGCGTTTAAACTATTTTGGGTCAGTTTTCATAAATCTCGCAAAAGTTTTTTCATCGAAACTGCCTTAACTACTTTAGGTTTTCTAAATTAATCAAAAAAATTTAAATTAAAGTTTTTAAATCAATATTTAGCTCTAACCAAACGTAATAAACACAAACAAAAAACATGCACGTTTAATCAGCTTTGACCAGTTTCGATAAATCTCAAAAAAAGTTTGTTTATCGAAACTGGCCGTCAATTGTTGAATTAACCGGAAAAAACTCGAACTAAACATGGAAAAATTATTATTCATAATAAACAAACACAACAAAACATAAATAACATACGAGTTTGAGCTATTTTGAGTCAGTTTTGGCCAGTTTCGATAAATGTCGCAAAAAGTTTATTTATCGAAACTGGCCTGCATTTGCTGAATTAATCGGAAAAAACTCGAACTAAAGATCGAAAAGTTATTACTTACAATCAGCAAGCACAACCAAACACAAATAACATACGAGTTTGAAGTATTTTGTGTCAGTTTTGGCCAGTTTAAGTCAGTTTCGGCCAGTTTCGATAAATCTCGCAAAAAGTTTATTTATCGAAACTGGCCAATTTTTGCAAAATTGAAGGAAAAAATTCCAACTAAAGATTAAAAAATTGCTGTTCATTATTAGCAACATGCACTACAACTTAGATATTAAGCTATTCTATTTCAAATTATTTCAGGTCAGTTTCGTTCAGTTTCGTTCAGTTTCGGTCAGTTTCGATAAATAAATGTACCGTGGGAGAGCCACCCACCACGGGGACCCCCAAATAGACCCCCAAAAATCAATTTTTTGAACAGCTCAAGCTAGGTTGCCAGTTTGTATTGATATCAACAAATATTTAACAAGACAAATACTTTGACATAGTTTGGGGGTGCCACCCCTTGGGGACCCCAAATAAACCCCCCAAAAATCAATTTTTGGAACAGCTCAAGCTCGGATGCCTGTGTTTTATGATATCAGCAGATTTTTATCGAACAAATATTTTGACATAGTTGGGGGTGCCCTTCCTAGAACTCCCCTCCCCCAAATAGACCCCCAAAAATCATTTTTTCGAATGGCTAAGGCTATAAGCTACCGGTAATTGTTTTTAATATTATTAAACATTAAACAAAGATTTTGACATAGTTTAAGGGTACCACTCACTCGAGAAACCGAAAATAGATCCCCTCTTAAATCAATCTCTGTAAATCACTTGTTGGAGAGCTACCGGTAATGGTTTTTAATATTAAGTCTCTAAAAAATAAATATTTTGGCATGGTTAAGAGGTGACACCGCTGCCCGGTAACCCCCCAAATACATAGATTCCCCAATTTTTTACTTTTCATTTAAGCTAAAACAGTTTTTAGTAGTATTTGCAAGACAAAGAATAAAAAAATACAAACAGTCGTCTGTTCGAGATAAAAGTTAAGAATTGTTGTTATTAAGGCAAAAACATAGATTTGGGACCAATACAATGCAGAGTGTCTTATGTAAATAAATAATATGTACTAGACATTGCGCTGCGCATTTTGAATTTACGCTTGAGCTATGATATATGTGTTTGTAGTACTGATGGTGGAAGCTTTAACAGACAAATTGTTAATCACTGAAGATGTTGGTTTAGCACGTAATTTGATTAGCTCGTAAATTGTTATTCATTAGATCTTAAATGATTCAGCTAGCAAGATGAATATTTTGTGGGTTTTGTTGTGATGTAAATATGTATGTACCAGTATAAGGTGTAATGTAAATGCTTATCTGGATCAGTTATGCTTGTCTTGTAACTATTATTTTTATCTGTGATGTGAATGCTTAGTTATGCCTTGATTTGTACAGTATTTTTCAATCGAAATGTTACCGGTACCAGTATTGTTTTCGCCACTAGGTAATGTGTAGAGTTTTTATGTAGCTATATCTTACACTAACAAATATTATTTCATTTTTCATATTCTTGGTACCGTGATTTATGTAAAATTTGACACCTAAAAATTATTCTGGTTTTACTGTATTTTGGAGTATTTTTTGTCTGTATATATGGATTCTTAATTCTTGTGACATTGATGATCATACTGGATGGCTGACAATCTTTGAATGGAATATTGGTAACTTAACTTATTTATACATTCATGATAAATATTTCTCGTTTTACGATTTTGGGTTTTGACATTGGTAGAAAAAAAAATTTGATAGGATAGGATTTTCACTACGCTATAAAGATTTTTCTATTTGTTCAACCTACATTTGGGTCGTGATCCATGCTTTGAGAAATGCTGGTTTAACCTGACGGGTTATTTTTTTAGAATCAGAAACGATGATGTTGATATTTTTTGACATTGTTTGGGATTTCTACTTTTGTGGAGGTTCCATAATCAGTTATCATTGAAAAATTGCTGATTTTACGGTAGGGTAAGATCGGGTAATTCCGGACAAAAATCTGCTATTTTCGTTCTGCCTGCTTTCGTCTTCAATCAATTCCAAATCTATTGCCTTCATTTGTGCATTTCAATACTGGACTTTAGTATTTTCACACTGGTTCGAAAAAATATTTCAGGAATGGATGAAAAAATCGGTCTGAACGGACATGTCCGGAATTACCCTTGAAAGGGTAATTCCGGACATCTACATATAAAGGCAAAAGTGCAAATTTGATATTCTTTGATAGCATATATATTTATAAATATTATAAACTGGAATAATATGCTAAGAAGCATAATTAGGTACTTTTTTGAAGATTTTAATGCACTCCGCAGGACATTTGCGCCAGTCTAGCACCAAATTAGTCATTGCACCATGTCGATTAAAATGGATAAACCTAAGCCATGATGATCAAAATTTCCCTTTTAACACCTTCATCTGTTCATTGTGGTTGAACTTTAAATAAAGATCTTTATTCTGCAAAATGCGCTTGAATTAGCAGCTGTTTTCAGTTAAAAACTACTCCGAAATTATCGTAGAGTCGGGGATTTGGTTTGTTTTGCGCCACGCCAACTTCAGATTTATGAATTTATCTGTGATTTTCTGCCGCGAATTGCGGATTTATAGACATAGAGTGCAGCTTGTCACTTTTTAATGCATAGGCCTTTTTGTACCCAAAGCAATTTAAGATTTTTTATTTTTTACCTCAAAGCTATCTTTTAAATTGTTTTTTTTTTCTTTCACTATCATTTCGACTAACAAACTCATAGTCTTACGGATTTTTCTAAGTTAGAATTGGATACGGAGTAGGAATGGATTTAACTTTTTCCAGAGAAATTCAAGTTATGAATCAACAAAGTAATAAACCTACTAGGAATCTGGTATGCTTGGAAAACAGGGTGTGAGAGCATGTTTGGGTTCAATATAGGACAAATTATAATCTAACCTAATCTGCAAATAAAAGCAGAGTGCATCTACGCAGAATAGTTTTATTGCATATAAAATGGACAGGCAATTATTTAATTACCGAAATGATAATCTACAGTGATACAGGTAATACAATTACAAAAACGCAGTAATTGCAATTTTACTTTCATGTCCGGAATTACTCTTGGCTGTCCGGAATTTTCCCTGTCCGGAATTACCCGATCTTACCCTAGACGAAAAGTACTTGGGTCATTCCATGCCAAACGTCCTGGACCCTCCAGCTTGACCCTCTTCAAATTTGTTCAAAACATGTTAATATGATGTTCTATGGCATGATTGACCTTCACACTGAAAATTTTAGCTCAATGTATATCTCTTGTACTTTTGAAAAAATGACGATTTTAAATTTGCTACCCACTCGCGATGGCGAGGGCTTGGTCATTTTCGGCCATTTTCAAAAGCACATTTCTCTAAATATAAAAACAATAAAAAGCTGATTTTTGGTGAACTGATCAACTTTCAGCTATATTTCATACAACAAGTGTCAAAATGGCACAGGTGTATAGCATGTTAGAAATAGGGGCTGCCAAAGTGTTCACGTTTTGACCTGAGAAGAAAATTTTGGTCAAGTTTGAACAACTGCATCTCTCATACAAAGCATAGCATTGCTCTCATTTTTAGCATGGTAACTCCCTACCTACTGGACATCAACTTTACCAATTTGGAAAGAAAACACTGCTTTCAAAAAAAGTTATTTTACTTCAAGTATTCACCAGAGGCAAAATTGCAAAAAACAAGCCATCTTGTGTAGGAAAAATGGCCCCATCAGACAATGTTTTAAACAAAATTTTTTTTGGGAGTGAAAAGAGATTTTCTCAAAGTACTTTCACACCAGAATTCAACTTTGTTCCGAAACTGTAAAGGGATGAGATTCAGTCACCTTTCACCTTATAATTTTCTCTTAAATTTGAAAAAAAAATGAAAAAAATGATCCTCAACATATAATTTGGATAAAAATTTGACCTGTTGTTCAAGAAGTTTAGGCCCAATTGATAACTAAAACCTTAAGCCTGCTACTGCTTAATATTGTTTAGATGCAATTTTGACTGAAATATGCCACTAGATGGCTTACTTTGGTTAGGTAGCATGTGTTTTTGCTTTCATATTACTCGATCATTTTTAGTAGCTTGAAATTACAAAATTTTGGATATTGTTGTTGCTAAATCTAATTTGGCTGTTAAATATTTCATCAATACAACTTTAGACAACAGTTTCATGTTCATTATTGTAAGCTTACCTAGGCTGGCCAAAACTAAAAGATTGCTAAAAATGATATTTTTTTGAAAGTGCCAAATTCAACAACAGCACATCACACAACAGCATCACAAAAAATTTGGGGATATTGCAAGCCAATAAATAAAGATTATGTTTTATGCATCTGCAATTTGCACTATAGTACACAATGTGTCTTACTTTCTTTAGAGCAGCTTCATTATACATAATAAATCAAGAGTTCTGTCTGGCAGCAAACAATTCTAAAATGTTATCATACTCTGTGGCAGCCAACATAGTTTTTTCTGCTGTGTCCTTGGTACGTAAGTGAGCAGGAGCAATTTTGGTGAATATATCTGTAAATGGTACCCAACACTCATTTTGAAGCTCTTGTGGCCATGTCAAAACCAAATAATTTCACTTCGTAAACTTGATATAAGCATCCTTGTTTTGATCCGATCATTCAATTACAGCACCAATGTACCACCATACACTGTGATACAAGCAAGCAACATATTTTCCAGGTTGTAAATTTTGATGTAGCTGCTCATGTGACGGAATTGAAGTAACATTATCATAAATGTAAAGTTTCACTTTAGCTCCTTCTTCATCTGATGACAGCCTTTTCATTACTAAAGTTGATTTGGATTTAGGGATACAGCAGTGATGAGATCTAGTGCCAGAAACAGTTGAACACCTTGAATATCTTTGTTCCAATTCATAAGGTTTGATATTGCTCATAACTTTTTCATCCCTCATGTAGAAAAAATTATTCCACAAATGTTTTGGGTTGTGCGTTGAAACATTTGATTAGGGTTCAAGATTTGGTTGTTCTCAGTGTTTGAGTTTTTGTGTATCCTCAAATGCTTGAGTTTTGGTGTCGTCTCAAACTGCATGAGGCATGACACAAACAAACACTGTTCATGCATTTACTAGCAAAGTTGTAACTTACATCGAGGAAAAGTTAGCTGCTATTACCCAAATTTATATATACCAATACTTCTGTAAAGGAGCAGCTAGCCAATACAAAAATTTTATTAATTTATGCTATCATGAAGTTGACCATGGGATTAAAGCTCAATGGCATTTTTTGCAACAAGTCATGGAAAGTCATCTTGTGATGGAATTGGAGGAACCACGAAGCGGCTTGTGGCAAGAGCAAGCCTTCAAGCAACTGAAAACAATCAAATCTTGAACCCTAATCAAATGTTTCAATGAGCAACCCAAAATATTGTTGAAACAATTTTTTTCTGCATGAGCGATGAAAAAGTTATGAGCAATATCAAACCTTATGAATTGGAACAAAGATATTCAAGGTGTTTAATTGTTTCTGGCACTAGATCTCATCACTGCTGTATCCCTAAATCCAAATCAACTTTAGTAATGAAAAGGCTGTCATCAGATGAAGAAGGAGCTAAAGTGAAACTTTACAACGATGATAATGTTACTTCAATTTCGTCACATTAGCAGCTACATTAAAATTTATAACCTGGAAAATATGTTGCTTGCTTGTATCACAGTGTAAGGTGGTACATTGGTGCTGTAATTGAACGACTGGATCAAAACAAGGATGCTTATATCAAGTTTACGAATTGAAATTATTTGGTTTTGACATGGCCACAAGAGCTTCAAAATGAGTGTTGGGTACCATTTACAGATATATTCACCAAAATTGCTCCTGCTCACTTACCAAGGACACAGCAGAAGAAACTATGTTGGCTGCCACAGAGTATGCATTTTAGAATTGTTTGCTGCCAGAAATTTTAGAATTGTATTCTGCCAGACAGAACTCTTGATTTATTATGTATAATGAAGCTGCTCTAAAGAGGAGGCTGTAACATCAAGAATTAGATCGGCATGGAAAAAATTTAAAGAGGTTTCGAATGTTACATGTGGAAGAAGCATATCATTGAAGGTTAGAGGCACCTTATACAAAAGCTATTTGAGAAATGCTCTAACTTTTACGGTGCTGAATGTTGGGCATTGAAAATGGAAGATGAAAGGAGGCTGAAGACCTTAGAAATGAGAATGTTGCGAATGATATGTGGGAAAACCTTGAAAGATAAAATAAACAATGAAAAGATTTGTGAAATGACGGGTGTAGTGAGATTAGAAGAGTTTCTGGGAGAGAAAAGGTTGCGATGGTTGGGACATGTGGAGAGAATGGATGAAGAAAGGGGTCCAGTAAAGGCACTACTCTTAGAAGTTGATGGGACAAAAAAAGGAAGACAGAAAAAGAAATTGAAAGAAGTACTAGAATGTGACATGAGTGCCAGAGGTTTGCAATGGTTAGATGCTCAAGATCGTGAAAGATGGCGACAAGGCTGCAAAAACCAGCTGATCCCTGCATGCGGGTAACCTCTGCTGGGCTCCAGAAATAGAAAGAAGCACATATCTGGAGCAAAATGATGATGATGATGGTGATGATGAAGCTGCTCTAAAGAAAGTAAGACACATTGTGTACTATAGTGCAAATTGCAGATGCATAAAACATAATCTTTATTTATTGGCTTGCAATATCCCCAAATTTTTTGTGATGCTGTTGTGTGATGTGCTGTTGTTGAATTTGGCACTTTCAAAAAAATATCATTTTTAGCAATCTTTTAGTTTTTGGCCTGCCTAGGTAAGCTTACAATAATGAACATGAAACTGTTGTCTAAAGTTGTATTGATGAAATATTTAACAGCCAAATTAGATTTAGCAACAACAATATCCAAAATTTTGTAATTTCAAGCTACTAAAAATGATCGAGTAATATGAAAGCAAAAACACATGCTACCTAACCAAAGTATGCCATCTAGTGGCATATTTCAGTCAAAATTGCATCTAAACAATATTAAGCAGTAGCAGGCTTAAGGTTTTAGTTATCAATTGGGCCTAAACTTCTTGAACAACAGGTCAAATTTTTATCCAAATTATACGTTGAGGATCATTTTTTTCATTTTTTTTTCAAATTTAAGAGAAAATTATAAGGTGAAAGGTGACTGAATCTCATCCCTTTACAGTTTCGGAACAAAGTTGAATTCTGGTGTGAAAGTACTTTGAGAAAATCTCTTTTCACTCCCAAAAAAAATTTTGTTTAAAACATTGTCTGATGGGGCCATTTTTCCTACACAAGATGGCTTGTTTTTTGCAATTTTGCCTCTGGTGAATACTTGAAGTAAAATAACTTTTTTTGAAAGCAGTGTTTTCTTTCCAAATTGGTAAAGTTGATGTCCAGTAGGTAGGGAGTTACCATGCTAAAAATGAGAGCAATGCTATGCTTTGTATGAGAGATGCAGTTGTTCAAACTTGACCAAAATTTTCTTCTCAGGTCAAAACGTGAACACTTTGGCAGCCCCTATTTCTATCATGCTATACGCCTGTGCCATTTTGACACTTGTTGTATGAAATATAGCTGAAAGTTGATCAGTTCACCAAAAATCAGCTTTTTATTGTTTTTATATTTAGAGAAATGTGCTTTTGAAAATGGCCGAAAATGACCAAGCCCTCACCATCGCGAGTGGGTAGCAAATTTAAAATCATTATATTTTCAAAAGTACAAGAGATATTGAGCTAAAATTTTCAGTGTGAAGGTCAATCATGCCATAGAACATCATAACATGTTTTGAACAAATTTGAAGAGGGTCAAGCTGGAGGGTCCAGAACGTTATGAAAAATCAGGACGTTTGGCATGGAATGACCCACTTATGAGCATCACAGCATTAGCTACGCGTCGGTTGTTCACTGGGTTTGTTGGCAAACTCCCATCTAGTTAACTACTGTATTTAATGTTGCGTTACTGTGTTTTGTAGTGTTAAAACTGTTTTGTTTACAAGCACCCATTGTTAAATAGAAGTTCTGTGTTACTAATATGTAAATCATGATGTTTCATGGGTATATACAGTCAATCATGATTGTTTGGGTTATCTATGACGTGTTTTTATTGTTGGCAAATGTTTTTCTTTTTGGCGTTTTCATTTGAGCGGGAGTGTTATGTCAAACATTAAATCCTGATTTGCTGTTGCATTTTCGAATTTTTGATTTGTTTGCCTTCGTGCAAAGAGCGCATTTCTACTAGGCATTTTTGCAGCTGTTGTAATTTAGCTCAAAACTTGTTACTAATCACTGGAATTTGTGTGTGTTTGAATTTGAATATAATCAAGCTTGTTTCTTTATTATGCATAACGCATGAAGAAGGCAAGCTTTGTGCTTCTTGTCTGTGATGGCAAGCGTTCTTCAAATGATTCTTCTTTTTCATGACCTGATGGTGTGATGTGTTAAAATGATGTTACTGTGTTGAGAACATCTTTGTTCTTGTTAATGTTAATTTTTTGGTTAGGCCATCTGGGCTTAAGTTATTTTGCTTGCCGGTTTTCAAATTTATTTGAAACAGTGCTGTGCATGGTAGAGTTATCCATTCATTTGATCTTTGTTTTCGAATAAAGAAAAACTTGATCCATGGCAGCATGCGTCCTGCAAGAACCCCAGACTAGCTTAGTGTTTTTTTTTTGAGTTTGTTACAGCCTATTCTGCAACACATTCGTGAAGGTGTGTTTATAAGACGGATTATTGCATCACATTTATGTACACTTTGTGCAGCAGTTGATAGCCAGCAATTTCGCATAGAGAAAACTTCAAACGGGAATTATGTTTGAACGTTTATTATTCCTTTTTTCCTTGTTGCTTGTTGTCTTGTCATTACGTGATGTTCCAAAAAAATGTTCTGAATAAACCGAAATAGGGGGGGGGCACGGCCCTCCTGGCCACCCTGGAGCGTAAGCACTGGTCAACACTTAGGATTTGTTTTGTATTTCTATACCAGTCCTATCAAAGCCCCATTTCTTTCTATCCTTGTTCTTTCACAAATCTTTTGTTTAACTTTAATTTTTGCTATACATAATTTCGTTTTTAAGCAAATGTCAAGTATGTTATTGAATTCATAACGATTCCAGCTACATTATGGTTTAGCTAAACAATGGTATGGTGCCGCAATTATTTGTGCAAAAGAAAATAAGTTTTAACGTAATTAAAACTTGTAAAAAAGTTAAAATTGTGTGCGTTACAGCTTCAAGTTACAACTACTACTTAACGCTATTTAACTTTTAGCTGTAATATCACATATTTAGCATGATCATTTGAAATCGAACCGTTAGTGTCGCTTTGACATTCACACAAGGGCAAACAAGCAAAAATGCCCACAAAATCTTAATATCACAAATAGCATTGAAGTTACGATAGTTCTGTACCTCCGGTTACAGTCACATCTGATGTCATATCTGATATGCCAATTTTATGTTATGCTATTTTTTTGGGTAGAGATAGTGCTAGTTATGCTTAGAGTAGGTGCTAAGTTTAGGTTATGAATATGATTAACCCTATCTCTAAAACTAGGTATACCTATTGCTAATTTACTGTGATCTTCAGTTTGTGACATCAAATGTGATTGCAACTGCTAGAAAATATCGATATCGATTTGCAACTGGAGGAAAATTAGTATTGTTGAAGCACATTTTGTTATCATCTATCTTAGTGAATAGTTGAGTAATTATAATTGAAAATATGCAGAAAATTTTTCAGTTGCAATTATCAACTTTTAAAAATTTTCAACTACAATTATAGCAAAATCGTGTGATTAATTACAATTTTGTCAATTACAATTTTAATTTTTCCAAGCCTTGTCTAGACTTTTGTTGTTCTTCACCTAATAAATTGTTGTTAATGGTTTTTGGAG
This sequence comes from Trididemnum nubilum, assembly GCA_963965965.1. Taxonomy (NCBI): domain Eukaryota; kingdom Metazoa; phylum Chordata; class Ascidiacea; order Aplousobranchia; family Didemnidae; genus Trididemnum; species Trididemnum nubilum. The sequence continues at coordinate 21,995,316 of OZ014484.1, forward strand.
TTGAAGGAAAAGCAACCAGCAGGTTTCCCTGGAATGTCTAGGCGACCAAGTACTGATAGCACCAAATCATCATCCAGTGCTACATCAAAGAAAAGTGGAAAAGCAGGAAAAGGTAATTTAAAAGGTTCCAAATTTTCAGGGATATCCATGTGGTCCACATCTATTAGGGTGCTTATTTTGCTTCATAATTTTCATTTTTTTATCCGTGTTCAAAAAGTGTAATTCGCTTAAAAAAATGTTTTTTGTAAAATATTTTTAAAAACAGTTAATTTCTGGAGGGTCCTTCAGCAGAATTTCATGAACCTTTGTGAAAATAAACAAAAACGTCTCTAACAGAGGTAGAGTCCTCGAGGACTTCCTAGGCCTCAAGGACGTCCTCGAGGACTCATTTTGAAGTCCTTGGCTTTGGCCTCGAAGCCTCAAGTCCTTGAAAATTGCCCTGTCCTCGGCTTGAGGACAGCACTATTTTTTGAACTGTTGAAGCTTCGTTGGAAAACGCCAGAAACCTAGCGGAAAATTAGCGAGCACCTTTTTTGTTTTCCTCATTAGGAGCATAAGCGAGCCAAGGGGGGCAGGAGGCCAGGGGGCCTGGCCCCCCCTTCCCCAATTGAAATTTCACCAATGACAAAAATGTGGCAAAAAAGCTTATTTTTTCTTCAGTTTCAGTTTCTTTTTAGCATTTTTCACTTGCAACGGTAACTAACAACAATATTTAAGACCAGGGGCGCCGGGCCCCCCTCAATTCAATTTTTGCCAGCCAAGTTAAACATATAACCGGGAGGAAATGGAGAGTTTTCGTTCTAAAAGTTGCTATCTCAGGCCCACATCTAGCCTTTTTATCATTGTAATGCATTAATCAGGGCCGGATTTATCTTAATATGATGCAGTACCACCTAGGGGCCCCGAGTTGAAATCGTAAGACTTTTTTTGGTCGTCACCTATATTTGGCAGAAAGATGTTACAAAAATCCCGAAAGTGCCAGGGGCCTAGCGCGATGTAAAGTGTGTTCCCTCTAACTTTATGGCTAATCAGTGAGTGCCCAAATTTTCTTTAAACAATTGTGCCCAAAGCTCTAAAAAGACGTTTATGTACTCTAAATTTCAAACCAATCCCATAATAAAGCATACTGGTAGCAAATGTCATATCGCCAAAAGTTTGTCGAATTTTCTTAACCTATGTTTACTATATTGCCAAAAATTATTTGCCCTTGCTCCAACAAATCGCCGATTCGCTGAAAAAAATCAGCTTAGTGGGAACACTGGATGTAAATCCAGCCCGGCAATAACATGGTTAGTAGACGTAACCATCTATTGTACCATTTTTCAATAATAATTTGGTAATTCACCTCCAACCTTGCCAGTTTTTGCGCACAAAATACTTTTTAAAAAATTTAGCCATGAAAATGCTGATTGAGCAAATCATTGAACTTTAATTGAGGGGGCCTGGGCCCCGGGCCGAACATATACTCTTATAAATGGTTATTTTTATGACAAAACAAAAATCTTTAAAGAAAATCTTCAAGTGGATTATTATTTACTGCTAAAATGTTGCAAGAGACAATGCACCTTATTTCCCCCTACCTGGACAGATCACTTACAATTAAAATTTAACACAAAAATGCAAGATGTTGAACGTGTTTTGGACTTAAATTGCAATTAAAAGGATCAATAAACAATTTGATTTTTTCAATTGGCTTCCATATGTCAAAACTCTAATGCTTTCAAATGGCTCTGAACACTTGCAAAATGCGATTCAATGGCATTAATATAGCCCAACGGCTGAGGGCTTCGCCCCCAGACCCCCAAAGTCTTCGGTGGCTGGGGGCCCCATCCCCAGACCCCCGTCTGTGATACCTTTGAGTTACACTAGCTTTCTCAACACGTTTCCAAAGTTAAATATTTGCATTTTTCAACCATTAGTTTAAGCCCTTTTTCTTTGCAAAATCCTGGTTCAAGTGCAAACAAACAACAATTTCAGATCTTCCATCCTGCGATATCTTTGTCCCTCAAAAACTTCCGCTTTGGAAAAATTTTGATGATGTCATTGCATGTGATTTGTGGTTTAGGCCTCCCCCAATCAAAAATTCTGGATACGCCTATGAATTGGAGATCGCCTAAAAAAATTTTTTTAGACCTTTTTTTTTCGGAAAACACTTGTGCCTGTGTCCTTGGTCCTTGGCCGTGGCTTCAAGCATTTCTGTTCTTGGCTTCAAGAAGGTCTGTCCTCGGAAAGGCTGTCCTTGGCCTTGGGCTCGGATTTTTTTGTGTCCTTGGCCTCGAGCCTTGTGTCCTCTACTCCACCTCTGGTCTCTAACTTCTTAATTGTTCATATTGGAAACTTCATTTTGGGCTCCATACCCACTAATTCAAAGCTGAGGAGGCTTTTGGAATAGATTAAAATGTGATCAAATTTAAGCTTACTTTGATTCTGGCATAATTTTACAAAAGAGCACCAAAATTACTGTATTGTGATAAATTTTCAATATTATGTAATACAGTAATATGTTACGAAATCAATTTTTGGTAAACTTTTTAGTATGAGGTGACAATGGTAAAAATAAAAAGTTTTAATGCTTCCTTATACCATATCTTCATTAACTGTGAATCTAGTTATGGTAGTTTGGTAACATGGTTGTGTGGTAGCCTCTTCATACTAATTCTATTAGTTATTGAAAGCATAGAAAGACCACTGTAGGCTATGTGGTGTGCAGATTACTGGTGAACTTGTGTTCAAATACTTCAATTTTGAGTTAGTGAACATACTGTAGTATATACCAGCTAAATTGGCTGTCATTCCAAAATGTTCCTGTACTAAATTAATTTATTTCTGAGTTTTTGTGCTGGTATGAAATTTTTAGTGTCATAGTTTGACAAACAATTTTTTATGACTTTTGCTTACTTTGAATCTATACTCTCCAGGCATCTTTGATTGACTACTGCTTTATTTGTAAGCATTAAAACAGAAACAAGCCACTTTCATGCAACATTTTGAATCTGTTTTTGTCAAAACAACGTAAATATGTCAAAGTATATTAATGTAAATGAATGTGTTATGTTTTGCTGGATTTTGCTATCTTTTTCGTATTGCAAAACTGTCTTTCTTCCCAAGTTCCAGAAATTGGTAGTTTCTTTCTTTGTAAAGCTACATGCAGCATAGCGTATGACAATGCGCTATTTAGTCACTTCCAAATTTATCCAGATCTAAAGGCTGTAATAATGATATGAAAGTTTTTAGACTTTGTTTGTGAAACTTTAACATAGGTGCTTGAGTGTTTTACTTTTGGATGTTGTTAAGGTGTATATAAGACGCGCTTCGATAATAGCTGAGCTTTAAAGTAAAACTTGTGATATGCTATACTTACCAAACTATAAAATTGCATCTACACGTTGAATGTCAAAATTGAAGCTAAAAATGGAGTAAAACTTAGGAGCCCATAAATTTTCTCAAAATTATTTTCAAAACATTATGCATTGCGTGAAAATAGTTCTACACAAGAGATTCAAAATTGTCAGTATTTACACATGCTGGGTTTAATCTCAAGTTGGAGCAACTTTAGGTGCCTAACTAAAACTGAATTAGGAAACTCGACAAGCTAACATTTATCTGAAAAATCAGCCCAAAACATGCATATTGGAATGACGTAAATAGTGTTGTACATCTACATTGGTTAAGACTTGTTTGAGGCCATGTTTTGGATGGTATGTTGTATGAAAAAGATTAACTTGTTTAATTGATAATACCCCAATGGGGTAAAACCGATTTTAGGTAGTACAGAAATATATTTTGGTTGTGTAGTATATTAACTGTGACTGATTTCATATGTGCTCGATAAGCTGATGGCTGTAATATTTTTCATTTTTAAAGACAACATCCTTAGCTAATAATGTAACTAAAGGCCTAAAAAACATGCTTAGTGTTTGAAAAGGAATAAATCATGTTTGTTGTCTTGCTCTTAATACTGATTCGTACAGAAATTGTAAATATTGCAAAACAAGTTAAGTTTTATTTTTGTATAAGTCATATGGGTTGATTTTTTTTTGGAATGTTAATGGGGTAATACTGGTGATAAAATTAAGCATTTGATACTTGTATGTGTTATTAGGCAATAAGTAATAGATAAAGCTGTATATTAGATGGTTAAATTATAGGTTAGACTGCTGATTGGCAAATAAAAAACTCAAATACCATATTCATGGTCCATGCAATCTAGAATCACGCACATTGTGAAAATTGGTAGTGCTGGTATTTTGTTAATTGCTGTGAAAATTAAATGCATGGGATGGTTTTTCTAAAAAGAAACTTTTAAATATTAATATGCAAAGTGAACATAATGAATTTAATGTGAATAGCATCAAAAATGTTCTTTGAAACGTAAAAAAAAGAAATAAAAGTCGTTCTTGCTTATTTTCACAATGATTCGTGTAATGTGCCCGGAGGACCCCCTAGATCTTGTCGGATTTCAAAAAATTTTTGTATGTCGTATTTTCTTCATAAAATAAACAGTTTGAACCCAGGTAAAAAGTAATATGATAACTTTCAAAAACTAGTGAGGCTTTATCAGCACACAAACGTCCATCTATCAGATGTTTTTTCCATATACCAGTACAAACTCTGAATTTGAAATTATTTTTATAAAAATAGTTTTGTGTTTGGGTTTGCTTAGCTCAGAAACTTTGGCATTTTCAGCAGTGTTCTCTCTTAGATTTTGGCTAGTCGGCATGCATCCAAAAAATTGGCGATTTTTCTATAGCAAACAATAGAAATTTCAAAAATTAGTTTTGAGCAGTTCAGTATGCTAGTCTAGCATGAAAGGTGAAATAATTGATCTTTAAACCTACCAGAGCAGTGATGAAAATTACGATATTTATTCAAGTATAAGTCGCATGCATGTATAAGTCGCACCCCCATATTTGTCATGAAAAACAGTATAAACTTTTTATAGACATCATTTATCATTGCAATCACACAACAAAAAATTAATAACATCAAAAGTCATCACTGCTGTCGCTGTCCTCATGACTTGCATGATAGGCAATATCCAACATGATCAATCCTGAGAAAAGCGATAGCAGCGAAAGCGTAGCATGACTTGCATGGAAGGTGAGAAAGACAATAGTGCAGAAAGCGTAACGCATGGAAGGCAATAACTAAGAAAATGCATGGGAGGCGAAAACTAATTCGATAAATCATGAGAAAAGCAATAGCATAGAAAGTATAACTTGATGCGCATGGAAGGCGACAACTAATGCCATTGATCATGACAGAGGCAACAGCATTGAAAGCATAACACCCCTAAGGCGACAACTTATGTGATCGATCATGAGAACGACAATAGCATAGAAAGCCACTGCAAGAAAAATCTCTTGAAAAAAAAATTTTGTATCGCATACGATGCACTTCATTTATTCATGTATATATATAAGTTGCACCTGACTTTTGGGGCGATAAGCTGTACGGTTTTTAGGTTCAAAACGATTTTTCATTTGGGTTGCCAGTTACTGTATCATTTGGACATTTTGTCATTGTGATTTTGTCATTCTGGAGCAGTAATTGGGGCAATTAGCATTGAAGCATTCTGACGAGTTTCCATTATGATCATTGTGGTACGGCATGTTAAATCATTCATTCAAAAATAAATTAGGGCATGTCAAAGTGCTGCTGTCGAAAATGACAAAGTCCCCATGTCTTAGAGTCCAAATGACAAAGTAATTGGTATTTTTAAACTTCTGCGTAAGAAAGGATTGGTAAAAATCATTTGGCTTGTGTTAAAAACGGCCAGTTAGCTACCTTTATCATTTTAAAGGGCATGTATTAACAAGCTTCAAGTTCCAGGTGATTTCATCTGGGATAAATATTTACAGCAAGCCGGAATGTTAGCAGCACCCGCTCAATGTTTCAAGCAACAAGCATTTGATGATCCTAATCCTAACAAGTTCAAAATCTCTGACAAACTTGAAGCAAAAGATGCTAGAAATCCATCAGCAATCAGTGTTGCCACAGTTGTTCAAATCCAAGTAAGTGTTATTGGAATGCAGCTATAAAACTGTGAATGTAATTAACTTCTATTTTGAAATTGTTCTCACTTATAGAACGCTGCAGACAATATAATATTAATAGGGCTTTTAAAAATAGTTCAATTGCGGTAGCTTACTGTATACTGTATTTTCAAACGCATAAATTGTACTTAAAATTTCATAAAAGTGAAGGTGTGCCTCATATAACATAATACAAATCAGGTGATGCATTTTTCTCTTTATAATTTAGATCAAAGCTATTTAGAGATTTTTTAGTTTTTAGAGTTTTTTAAGTTGCATTTTAGTTGGTGAGCCATGTATTCCAGTGTGCTGTATATAAGGAAATAAAAGCAATAGAGGCCATTTACTGATAGTGCACCTTGTAGTCCGACAAATACTGTACATTAAATTAGATTTAATTTGTGCTAACTCAGTAGATTCTTCTTGACCCAACTGTTATGGAAATATTTTATATTCCAGTTCAAACATATTTTCTCATGCCTATTTTTTATTATCATACTAATGTCTTAAGCGGCCAGTTGGTCGAGCGGTAACGCGTTCGTCTCTGGAGCGGGAGGTCTGAGGTTCAAATCTCGGATCGGTCAAATCGGACACAGTGTTGCCAACGGCTCGCCACCGCTGCGATATTTCTTCGAAAGGAGCTGTGTTGCCCGGGCGCAATGACGAGGAGATGGGCCCCGCCAACTCGTTACACGCTTCGGCGTAATCCAGCGAGTATAATGAAAGATTTGATTTGATTTGATACTAATGTCTTTACTAAGATTACTACTGAAATCTATATTTTTGAACTTTGATTTCCTCTAGTTCAAGCTGTTTCGTAGGTTAGTAGTAAATTTTTATCTTTGGACTCAGTTGCATATGATCAAAAAATAAATAAATAACTAATGCCATTAACAATCATCTAAACAAACAAATCGGATACAATCAGTGAGTTGTGTCTGTGTTCCGTAGGGTAATGACCCCTGGACTACGGTATAAGTGCACTGCCGGACAGCAGCAACATCAATAAGGAGTAAGATAAATTTTGCGACCACAGTAATACCTTAAGAGTTGGATATTGTGTTGAGTGTGCTGAGAATTGAACTAATAAATTGAAACAGTGTTTACTAAGCTTAAAGGAAAATTTAGCTTGAAAGAAAATGATAGTCCGAGCATAACATGACTGCGTCCATCAGGCCTAGACTAAACTTTGATGAGCAACAAATACAGGAAAATATGAAGACAGACCGCAGAGGCAATTGCTTAATGTGTCTGAAACCATATACTGGTACATACTGATAAAGCTGATTAGACTAAAAAATTGTGAATTAAAAAGCTCTCATTGTAGGCTGGGTCATCCAGGCCATGCTACCCACCCTCTTTGGTTGTGATGTATATTTGTAGGTTTGCAACTTTTGATTCTGATTCCAAAAAACTTTTTTTTTTGAAATCGATCAACTTTGGCAAAAGATATGGCTTTTTGAAAAATTGATAAAATTTTGATATACTCTCAGGAGAAATACTACAATGTTTATTCGAGTATAAGCCGCATGCATGTTTAAGTCGCACCCCAATATTTGACATGAAAAATGGCACAAAATTTTTTTTTAGCATTTATTCATTGCAATCACACAACAAAAAATTAAAACCTTTGAAGTCATCCCTGCTGTCACTGACCTCAAACGCATTCCTGCATACACATGGTGGCACCATGATGTGGTGCATATTATGATGCATGTAACATTGCTCACTTGGATAGGTGATAACTAACGTGATAGATCTGAACAAAGACAATAGCATAGAAAGCTCAACTTGAATTGCGTGGAAGGCAATAACTAACGCGATCATGTGAAAGCGATAGCATATTACGTGGAAGGCAATAATTAACGCGATCATGTGAAGGCGATAGCATAGAAAACGATTGCGGGGAATAAATAGGAAATATTTTGCATATGACTGAGGTGGATAGACAATAACTGATGTGATCGATCATGAGAAATGCAATAGTGTAGAAAGCATTGCGTGACTCGTAGAAAGGCGATTTTTAAAGTGATCATATGAAAGGTGGTAGCATAGAAAGCGATAGTGGGGAAATACATAATAAAAATTTTGTGTCACTTACGACTCGCTTGGATAGGTGATGAATTCAATGTGGCTTGCTTGAAAGGCTATAACTAACGTGACTGTGTGAAAGGCTGTAGTGTAGAAAGCGATAGCGGAAAAATATCTCTGAAAAATATGTAATGCATTTGATGCACTTCATGTATTTGTGTACCAGTATAAGTTGCATCTGACTTTTTGAGCGATACTTTGATAAAAACAATTCGACTTATACCAGTGTTCCTGCAGTCATGGAAAATTATTGAAAATCCTGGAAAGATAAATTTTTGTGGAAAGTCATGGAAAATTAGTAAAAATTGAAAAGTCATGGAAAAGTTGAAAATGCTTAGTAAAATGTTAAAGAGTTAAAATGTTAAAAGTTGTTAAAGAGCTACAGGTACTGGTACTACACAATAAGAAAATTTTTTCTATTTAATCAGTGTTTAAAAAATATAGCCATATTTCATCTAAGTATTTTTATGTTAAATTGTTATATGTTCACAATTTAAGTTGTTTAGCTCAAATGGTTTAAAGATTTACACCTCCATTTTGTATGTTTTACTTTTCTTCAATACCTACAGATCCTGAAAGGTTCATCCATGTAACTTCAATGATTCCAAGCTTTAAGATTTTGGAGGGGCCATTTGGTGGTTCCCTCAATATCAGACAGGCCCTTGACAAGTTCAAGTTCGATTTATTATTTGTCGCTTAGATGCAATAAAATACACACTATACATAAAAATAATTTGCAAAAGCAAAACAAAAATAACTTTTTTCATGATCGTAGACTGGAAGGGACCTGTTACGGTCATCTAGTCAAACAGCCCCCGTCATCTAGTCAAACATTTCTGATACCGTACATAATAATTAATCAAAGGTTGAACTCTTTGCTTTTAGTGGTTTAAATTATAAAAAAGAATGTAAAATCGAATATAACAATAAGAATTCAAAACTAAAAAGAAAAGTCCAAATTGTTGTTGTAAACTTAATTAAGCATGGTGGTCAAAAACGTGCTTAAAAACCACAAACTTTTTTTTTACTAATATTGTTATCACTACACTGCAAAAAAAATTTACAAAAAAATTTTGACAGCAGTCTTTCAAGTAAGTATTCTGTAAAACTCATTTACAGTACGTGCTGTAACATAGGTTTACTGTCAAATTTGTAATTGTAAATTACCAATGTAATTTGTATTTTTACTTCAGTTTTGTATTAAGTATTAACTTTTTTTTGGTCTTTACCCAGTAGCGTAGCCAGGGAGGGGGCGAGGAGCACTATAGCCACCCCTTATTGGCCTGTCGACCAAAATGCAGAATAAGAAAAATACCACGTTATTAGCTCTTCGGAAACTGTTTTTTACGCTGGAATGGACTAAAAAGTGATTTAAAGCATTTTTGAAACATATATGCAGGGGGGGACGTTATCGCGATTGTTGATACTTGGCTAGAGTACAACCTTTAATCCCTAGAATTGCCCACGTCGGCTGAAACTAGAGAACGACTGAGATGTCAATTGACGAATCGAAAATGGCAGTTGATAGTTCCTTTTGCTTCTTGAATCTCAGAAAGCAACAAACCAATCTTAAATTGAAACTTCTATTTAAGATTAAAACACAAACCAACTAACTGGGCAAAATCGCTCCACTCACACTTCTTACTAAACGGCTATACGAGACAACCCCAGATACACAAACTCGGCATAACTGCCTACGAAACTACTACCTAAAAATCATCCACTTTTAGAATATTAGAATAATGAATCAAAAACGACCAGCCAATTTATACTAAGGTAAAAGTTATTGATTACCCCAGAACATCCATGATACGTCACAATAGAAAAAAATATATGCGATTACAAAACGCAACGGTAGCATAATTGTGACGTCACAAACTTCAAGTCTAAATATAGCAATTAAGACAAGTAAACAACTAATTATTCCTGTAACTAATAGAAGACAGTAGAAAATACTAGAAAGGAATTATCCAGAATATCCCGAACATTTTAAATAAAAAAAAAACGGCAAAAGCAGTAAATCAGTCACGTACGCATTAAAATACAGCAAATAATCATATCTCAGGCATTCAAAATTATTATTCGTGACATACGCCCCACCTTAAGAATATTATTGCAACTGATATTCAAAAACATCACAAATAATAATTGCCGAATAAATGCAAACCCCAATCTACGCTTTTATCCCATTTCTGATAGTCATTTCACAAAAAAAATCTAAAAAAATCACTTTTAACCTCAGCAAAAACAGATCCTACTAACCAGTACACGAAGAACAAGCAAAAGCACACAAAATGTATACACCATCACATTTCAACCAATTATCCGACTTAAGTAGTCGGCAACCACATTGTCTTTGCCTGGGATACTCTCAACCTTGTAATCATATCCTTGTAATGCTAGGGCCCACCTCATAACTCGATCATTTTGGAACTTGGCCTGATTTAAATACGATAATGGTTTATGGTCTGTTTGCAAGATAAAAGGCTTTTCTGCTAAATACAATCGAAATTTAGTCATTCCCCACACAATCGCCAGGCATTCCCGTTTCTAAAGTTGAGTACTTGCACTCGGCTGAAGACAGTTTTTTGCTGGCATAAGCCACAGGGTACAGTTTATCATCGTGCTCTTGCATAAGCGATGCTCCGAGTCCACAATTTGAAGCGTCCGTCTGCAAGATAAAAGGTTTTTGATGATCTGGAAGTTTCAAAATGGGCTTTTTCGGTAGGCTTTCTTGCAAAGTCAAAAAAGCTCTTTCTTGTGCTTTGCCCCATTGAACTTTGTTCGGTTGCCCCTTCCGAGTAAGGTCGCTCAGTGGTGCCGAAATGGCAGCAAACAATGGAATATGAGCATGGTAGTAATTTACAAGTCCCAAAAATGATCTAACCTCTTTCTTTGTTGTGGGTCGCTGTGCCATCCTAATTTTCTCAAGATTATTGTCGTTGACTGTGATCCAATCAAAACCAACTTGATGGCCAAGAAATTCAACTGATTTGGCCCCGAACACGCACTTAGTCGGACGAGCGGTCAGATTTGCTTGCTGAAGTCGATTTATCAGTTCATCCAACACTCGAATGTGGGTATCCCAGTCCTCCGTATAAACAATTAGGTCGTCAATGTAGCTATCCACGTTCTCAATGTTGGAAATTAGCATTCTCAGTTCCTGTACTAAGGTTGCTCCTGAATTCTTCATTACGAATGGCATTTGTATAAACTCGTAATTTCCGTCGGGAGTGACAAAAGCCGTCTTCTTCACGTCTTCTTTCGCCTCAGGGATCTGCCAATATCCTTTACTCAAATCAATCTTGGAGAAGTAGTTGCTCTTCCCCAAACGTTGGAACAGGTCCTCGGGAGTCTTCATTTGTTCCGGATCGGCAACAGTTACTTTATTCAACTTGCGGTAATCAACGCAAATTCGGTTTGATCCGTCTTTCTTTGTTACGATGACAATTGGAGAAGGGTACGGCGAAGCAGAAGTCTGAAATATTCCGAGATCAAGCATTTCTTGAATTTCAGTCTTCAGGTTTTCTCTGATAACATAGGGCAAAGGATAGGGTTTAGATCGAATCGGAGTGCTGTCAGTCAACGTGATTTGGTGTTGAATCACATTGGACTTCCCTGGCACATCGGTGAACACACTGTCATAGGCTCCCAGAACTTGCCAGAGATTCTCTTCCTGAGATTTGGTCAACCAGAGACCCAGCTTCACATCCCTTAACGTCTCTTTTTGGCCGTGGCCCCCCAACTCTAACATCTCTTCCTCATCAACACTGAGTTTATCGTCGTGGCTGTCAGATTCATGTACCTCAGAATTGCTCCCTGCATTGTTCCTAGCAATACCAACGCTGGCTTGGATGGTTTTGGTTTCTTCCGGTTCTGTAATGGTATCGCCAAAAGATTCAACATCGGACTTCCTTTCAAAATACGTCTTGAGTATATTTACATGATAAGTCTTTGTCCTTTTATTAACCTCTACCACATAATTGTTTCCATTTCCACATCTCTCAACTACAAATGGACCGTGCCACTGCAACAGCAACTTAATGTTGTCAGTGGGTTGTAGAATCAACACCTTGTCACCAACTTGAAACACTCTTCTTTTGGCCCCCCGATCATACAGTCTTTTATTCTTCGACTGACTTCTCTTCAGTTCTAGGGCAATTGTCATAGTATCATCCAACCTCTCTCTAAGTTCAAGCACATATTGGTAGCTGGTCTTTACTTCCGGGACATCAGTTTTCTTAGTCCACAATTCCTTCAGAATCTGTACCGGCCCCCTCACTTTTCTTCCGTAGAGCAGTTCAAATGGAAAAAATCTAGTGGCTTCCTGAGGAGCCTCTCTATAAGCAAACAAAAGTGGGTTTAGGAAACGATGTCATTGTCGAGGCTGCTCGCTGCAGAGTCTTCGTAGCATCTTTAGAGTATCATTAAACCCTTTTGCTAATCCGTTGCAGATAGGATGGTATGGCGTTGTGGTCAGTCGATTGATGGACAGCAGTCGTGACACTTCCTGCATACAACTTGACACAAATTGAGTTCCTTGATCGTTTAGGACCTCTTCTGGAATTCCGAGGCGACTATACATGTCCAGCAAAGCTTCAGCTACAGTTTCAGTGTCGATATTTTTGAGAGGCACAGCTCCGGGATACCTCGTTGCATAATCCACGAAGGTAAGGATATATCTATGCCCTCTTTTGCTTGCTGGTGTTATCGGACCGACTAAATCTATGGCAACTCGTTTAAACGGTGTATCAATCAACGGCATTTCGCTGAGAGGAGCTCTGGCAACAGTTCCCTTGTCAACGGTCTTTTGACATACATCGCAGGATCGGCAAAATCCACTGACGTCATTATGCATTCTAGGCCAGTAGAAGTTAGTTTGAATTCTGTCTTTAGTCTTCTTCACCCCCAAATGTCCGCCAAATAATGAATCATGGGCGACTTCCATAACACGAATCCGAAGGCTTTTAGGAACCATGATCTGCTTCCATGTTTCTCCTAATCCATCAATCCTGCGGCGAATCCGGTAAAGTATTCCTTGACGTTTCTCAAATTTCACTTCGAACTCCCCATGCTTTGTAAGATCCTTTTTTTCGGAAAAAGCCTTTAACTCGTCGTCTTCGCTTTGCAGTTTACAAAGTTTCTTCCTTGACACAGAAAATCGAGAAGAGATTTGTTTCACATTCAGTGCCTTTACATTATCTCCTTGTCAAGCTCGCGCCCGAGTGATCGCTGCAGCAGCAAGTTTCCATTCTGTATCAGGATTGTCTGCCTCCCTGGCTCCTGTAATGTTGCCAATAATCAAGTCAGCAACTGGCTCCTGGACACACAATGCTTCTACTTCTCCCACGTAATACAGAGTGTCCACCTGAATTTTGGCGATCGGCGCTTTTATTAGCAAGGTTTTGTCAAAGGTTGTAACATAACCTTTTTCGCCAGTTAGCTCTCCTTGATTCACCAAATCTCGTTTGATTGGTACTCCAGTACAGTCGGTATCACGAAGTACCTCGACACACCTTTCGCCCAATTTTCCATTGACTAATAGCAGCTTGTCTTTCGCATCAACATCCAAACACACTCCAGACTTCATCACTTCCATTTGCCCTTTAGGTTTTAACTCCAATAACTGAGTTTCTTTTTCTGAATTCATTCGAGGCAACTCTCGAATCTCAACCGCACATCCCGCACGATGCACCGATGGTGGAGGCTTGGATCCGTTTGGTCCGGGATGCTGTGCATGGTGATTGCCTGGCATTGAGCGACAATCTCTGGCTTTATGCCCTTAACCGCCACACTTTTGGCATGAAAATCTTCTTACGTATCTCTCTCCCTCTCTGCGACACCCATCTGGCATCCTATTGCATTCCATGGCACTCTGTGGATTCTGTGGCACGATGTCCTTCGCCACCACATCAGAAACACTGCACTGCATTGCGGGGTCTTTCTGAGTTTCTCCCTCTGCTTCCGTTCTTCACATCTTCTCGTTTTGATTGCGAACTAGAGAGCTTTTTATTATGAGCCATTAAATACTGCTCTGCCCATGTCACTTGTTCATCTAAAGTTTTTGGACTCCTCTCATTCAAATACACTGAAAGCTCCTTTGGACACGCATTAGTAAATTGTTCTCGTACCATCAATTCGACCACTCCATCAAAAGGCTCAGTGGATCCATAAATGCAAAGGGAAAATTAATATTAACAAAACCATATTTTTTGTAATGTAGTTTCCTTGTTGTACTGCACACCGTCACACCTTTTGGTCTTTTTGCTGTTCAGTCTTTACTACTGCTCTTTTCTGATGCACTATACTTCATGTTTGTTTATACTTGCCTTTTCTGTGCAGTGACGTCTTTTTTATGCACCACAGTTTTTGCAATAGCTGTTGCAGTCTTTTTGCTCGAGCTTTGTATTTCTAAATTTTTGCTTTTTTCAGATACCGATGATGGTCCTTTGAGACCGAAATCGATTTTAGCATTTTAGTTTTTAATATATTGATTTTAAATGAAGTGACTGATTTTGTGTTAGTTCAGATTGTTTCTACCGTCTATGAAATTTATTCACAAAATCGTGATCTGATACTTTTTTGGTCTGGGTTTGATTCTCAGTGCCCTCTCATCAATAATTATGTTGTTTAGAAACAACTAATCACTTATTATTTTTTGCGTTTTTACAATAATGGGTACTTTAAAGGAGCCCCGGGGCAAATGTCTCCAATGTCTTTCTCCTTAATATGGCATTGCTGGAATCACCAGTTTACTTTTGTGGTTAATACTCTTTGTAAATTTTTACAAAGTTTCTTTTGGCGGCCAAAACGTACAAGCTCATTCAGTGATAGGCATTAGATGTGACACTATAGCCTGTAGAGTATCACATGCACTAAACCATAAAGAAAAGATTGGCATAAACGTATAGGACCGGAAAAATGTGGAAAAAGTTTTTCCAACTTAACTTTTACGGTATTTTCTGTCAAATTGCTCTGAAAACTCCTTGGATGTGGCAGTCGATTAATCAGCTGCAAAATCTTATTTTTGTTCTGTATTAGTCCATGCTTGAATTTAGGTGTAAGTTTGTGCAAATGTGCCTCTCCGTTATTCACTTGAAGTTTGCTGATAGTAAAAGCTAATGTTCAAATTTTTAGTTCTGATTTTCCTTTGGCAGTTGTGCAATTGTAGTGCGATCCATTCCTGTTTGAACTTTCTGTTCCTAGCAATTAATTTGCAAAATGTGGTGGAATAAATACTTCAAAAATTCAATTTTATTTCATTATTGTTTCCTTAAAACAAAAAACAAACAAAACAGCACGAACATACAGTCATAAGTAATTCATGACAGTTTTCTCATTCAGAGGAAGCAAACTCTTGTCTATTCTGTCATACCATAGTATTTTTCAGTTCTGTTTTGTTTTGGATTTTGGATTTGAACTCGCCTTGCTGTAAGCGCTGTATTGGCATCCTGTGTGATGATTTCTGGAGCCTTCTTTTATTTTGCGTTTCATAAAAAAATTGAATGTTTAATTGGTTGTGTTCCATCTTGCCTAAAGGTTACCAGCGCAGAAGCCTAGAGAAGAGCCAAAAGAACGGTGACTACTTTGAAACAAGCAATACGAAAAAGCTGTCTCTTCGCAGGAATCGAACCTGCAGCCTTCTGATTGCCGATCCATTACTGTACTACTTCAGTAAGAGAAGATGTCTCCTTGCATGCTTAACTTTGGCTATTTAAATCCAGCAACT
This sequence comes from Trididemnum nubilum, assembly GCA_963965965.1. Taxonomy (NCBI): domain Eukaryota; kingdom Metazoa; phylum Chordata; class Ascidiacea; order Aplousobranchia; family Didemnidae; genus Trididemnum; species Trididemnum nubilum. The sequence goes on from OZ014484.1 coordinate 22,011,171, forward strand.
TGCTTGTTCTATGATTTTAATAAAAAGTCAATTTTGTAATGTTTTTGACGTTTGCGGACCAGAGTTTTAATGTTCAATCGTTTACGTGCCATCTGGCCTAAAGGGTACCTGGTTGGAGGCCTTGGAAAGAGCCACCAGAACGGTGACTACTTAAAAACAAGCAATGCGAAAAAGTTGTCTTCCCGCAGGAATCGAACCTGCAGGCCTTGGATTTAATAATTGCTGGTTTTAAATAGCCAAAATTCAGCATGCGAGAAGACGTCTTCTCTAACTCAAGTGGTAGAGCAGTGGACCAGTAATCCAAAGGCTGCAGGTTCAATTCCTGCAAGAAGACAACTTTTCGCATTGGTTGTTTTTAAGTAGTCGCAATTGGAATGTTATTTTAAATATTACGAGTAGTTCGTTACTGTCGTGAAGTCCCCGGATGTCGCTAGCAATGTCACCACATTCCAGTTTTCAAATGAAATTGTGAAACGCGCTCTTGCGCTTAAAATCACGCTTTCGCGCATCAAAAGTTCTTGGAAATCAATCGCGGCGACTCTCGCTTGGGTCCCAAAAATTGCGTCGCTTTTTCATTTCAAAACTATTTTTACCTAAATAGCTTTTTCTTCTGCTGTTTCATTTTCAAATGAAAGCGATTTTAGCGCACTTTTACCTTCTTAATCCAAAAAATCAGATCACACATATTTTGTTTTGCTGCATCCACATATCAGCAAACAGTTGGAAGAAGAGTAGCTCCTGAAAAAACTTTGTACTGTCTTGTTTAGTAGAGGTTGACTCAAAATAACCATGAAACGTCACGTGGCTGGCTGCGTGTGCCAAAATTGCACCTTGTGCCCATGCGCCACGAAATTTGAGACCGCAGGCTGGAGATCGCATGCGTCCAGATTAGGTAAAAAAACTTTGCAAACATGTCATTCACCTAGAACGGAACTATGCTATGTCCACTTTTTTGAAAATTCACTTTTTTGCCATTTTTGAACTATTGGACATTGAGCTATAACTTGGCAGTACTGGATTTATCCTAAGTGCTTTAATTAGGCTTATATACTCACTATGGTAAGTCCAAGCAAAATTGGGATTTTTTAGAAACTGAATAATGCTATGTCCAAATCTGGACTTAACATATTTCTGTCATCATTCATATGTAAACATAACATTATTTTGTGGACTTAAAATTTTTAATTCTCATTTTGAATGGACATAACATATTTAGTTACTTATTCAATCAACACTGAATTAATATTTTTTACGTAATTGTTGCTATAAAACTTGTACTATTTACATAAACTTTATTTTTTAATTTGTCATAGCTGAGCTAGTGCTGCAATCATTAATGTTGGACCATAAATCGAAATGACTCTGAAGTTTGAATGTTATAATATGTTATGATGACAAGTGTTCCCTCTTCTTTTAAGAGCATGTTTACGAGCTTAAGTAAAGCTAGATTTTAATGGAAAAATTAAGCATGTAAGTGTATGTTGTGGCTCAAAGTGATTGCAGACAGAGTTTAATGAACAGAAGCCAGTTCATAACAATTTGTTAGCTAAAGCATTGTTTTGCAGTTTTTAGTAACCACAGTAAGGTATGTATGAACTTCGTATATTAATTTAAAAAACATTGAAGTTTTGATAATTTGAAGATGAAAGAGCTAGAAATTGTCAAATGCAATATAATAAATTGTTTATTTTTGACTTGACTAACTAATGAGCTATAGAGCGTAAATTTAATGTACTAGTTAAGTTCTGAGAAGCAGCAATAGACTTAATGTAAATATGTCGATGACAACCAGTGCACTGACAGCACGAGTAAAGCAATTTGAAAAGTAATGAATAAGTACCAGTTTGAGAATCAACTGATGAAATGTCGGCTGGAGACTATTAGCTCATTATAATGTGAAATTTATGGGGGCTACCGAGGATGGATTAGTGTTGTGATGTCAGTTGGAAGTTGAATCTTGTGCAGCATAGTAAAAGAACAAGTTTTTGGGCTGAGCAAAATGTATGATATTAGTCAAAATTTAAAAATGCTGCAGGTTAGTCAATGAATGAAAAAAGTTTTTAACTAGGTGAAAATTTAAATTTAATGAGTTGGTAAATCTTCAGAATCAAATATAACTGTAATTTAAAGCAATCAACAGTGAAACTTGTGAAAACGACAATAGAAAGTGTAAGTTTAACCACAGTCTTTACATTAATTTGTCTAATCGCTTTGTGATCAAACAGCTCATAGTAACTAGTGTTTTTTATGGAGTTAATTATAGATATTTTCACTACTTCAGAACGCTTAGAAGAGTATAATACAGTGAAAATTGACTTTTTTGGTACTATATTGTATAATTCAGTTAACATTAATTAATCATACAGACTGTCTGACTGTGGTTAATAGTGTAAAATGTATCGGTAATGAATTAAGTCTGTCTTGTTAACAATTGTAATGAATTAAGAGAAAAGCTTACAAAGCTAAACTGACAACAGATAAGTTTTGTAATGAATTACTCTTTCAATTGCGCACTGTGGGTATGTGAAATGTTCAAAATGAAGAATTGACCATGAGTTAAGATTTGCGTGAAAAGTGATATTATCAATTTGTGCCATTTTTAAAATGTGTAACATACTGCAGCAAATTAATGAAGATTTTGAAAACCAATTGATAAGCTGAAAATGTGTAATGTGCCTAATTGTGTGGTCATTGATCACACACAGACACTCAGACAGATATTTTCAGTATGAGCTTTTGTGAAGTTTGTGAAGCTTTTTGTGAAATTCGAGCTGATAGCTTGAGCCAAACTATGTGAAACTTTCGTGGATCATTTTGAGTGTTGTAAAATTTATTAATTACTTAACTCTATTAATGCAATTGAGAATCAAATGATGAAGATGTTGTGAACAAATTTGAAAATCAAGTTCTGAAAGAATGATTATGTGAAACGGTACGTTATTGAGCCTCATGTATTGAAAACCAATACTGGTGCCGTAATTAAAATTTTAAAACTGTAAAATTTCTTGAATAATAAATAATTGGTGAAATCAGTGTAGTAATGAATGATGTCGGCTTGAAGTTTGGTACTAAACACCAACATAATTTGCATTTTGTTATTTAACTAGTTAACCACCCAGCATGGCTTAGCTTCCATTGTAAACTAAAGTTTTAAGTGTGTTGTTGTTTGTTGAACTTATTAAATACTGGTACCAGAAATTAATGGCAGGAATGACAATATTTTCACAAAGTTGTCGACTGGATACCTATTGTAATAGTTTGACAAAAGACTTGAAGCTAATCAATAACAAAAGTACAAGTAGCAAACTTTTATTATTTGTATTAAATACTTGCTAATGTCCAGGCCATCTTTTTTTTTCGAAACTGAACTATTTTATGTCCAATTCTCGGCCAAAAAAAGCAAAACTGCGCCATCTGGTGGTGAGCATCACATAATGTTATAACCCTAAAAGACCAAAAAACAACTTCAACTGCTATAATTTTTTATGTTGTTCATGCTCTCAAGATTATATTCTTGAATTCAATGTTTTTTTTTATTTTGGCTTATTTCTCGAAATGTTAAAATTGGACTTGGAATAGTTCCGTTCTAGGTGAACAGTGTAGTGGACAACATATTTTGTTATTGAAAAAAATACAATAAGAAATCTATTTTTGTAAAACTTTTTTCACTCTCCTTCCATCTATCTGCTTTTGAAGTCACTTTTATCAAAACTTTTAACCTCGCCCTTTGCTGACAAAAAGAATTCTTGTACAGCTTAAAGGTTGTACGCAAATGATGCTCTATCATCAATTCTTTTCAGCCAATCGCTGCTTGGCTTTTTCCTATAGCCACTCCTTTTCCTGCGCTCTCTCTTCTGACGATTCTTTTCGACAAATGTCAGTTGAAAAGCTTTGAAAATATTAACATTTCAATCAAAGCAAAGCTTTTTTGTGTGAAAAACGTTTTTTTTTTTTTGGAAAAAAGCTTTTAGTTGAAAAAAAAAAGTTTTTGAAAGAAAAAATTAAAAAAATTGTTTTTTTTTTATGTTATTTGAAACAAAAAATTTTTTTTTGAAGAAAGATTTTTTTTGGAAAAATACCATTTTGTGATGAAAAAAAAAAACTAAAAAAAAATTTTTTTTCGAAAAAATTTTCCAAAAACCAAATTTTTTACCTCTGGCGACTAAAAATCTCGGCTACTAAAGGTCCAGGCACCTAAAAGTCCCAGAATCTAAACACTTGTGCCTAAACATCCGCATCTAAAAGTACTAGACCGACATTTTATAGTTTTCTAGTCCATAACAGCGGTGTTGGTTTTTGGAACCAGATTCTCAGCAATAAGTGTTCCTGGACTTTTTATAATCTTATTTTGTATGGTGTTAGAATATCAGCTGGCTGGGATATAAAGAAAATCAGGATTGCTTACTTTGCACTTATTGTAGAAAATGTGGTTCAAAAACCAACACCATTTTTCTGGACTAAGAAATTATGAAAAGTTATAAACATTTATGATTTGAACTAAAGTGCTGAAAAATGGTAGAAATTAAATGCTACCACAACTTTGCATTTCCAACACATACGACTGCCAAATCTTGACAAAACCAGGTGAGACATCATTCCGAAAATTACAGTTTTGAATAAAAAAAAAAATGTTGTGGTAAGTATGCTGAAAATATCAAAATTGCCAGAATGTTAAATTTTTGAGGGGCCTGGGCTATCCTTAAGTAAAAGTTTTTCAAAAAGTTTTGCACAAGTTATTTTTTCATGAAATGATATGTCATTTGAAGGAGTCGACTTAAAACTTTTTGAAAGTTGATAAAATATTGGCCACCAAACTTTTCAGTCTTCTGCAAAATAATCCAATACAGAAATCAGCCATGCATCGTGATGGTATGTGCAAACAGGTTTGGTAATTAATATTAGTTTGGTCACTAAAAATGTCAAATTTTGGGACATGACAGTGCATTTGGAGTAGAATATCTCTGAAACAGTTGTGTCAAGCACGATAAGTTAGCACAAGTAAACTCTGATAGTATTGCACGAATTTTTAGAAGCTCCATTTAGCCTGCCATTCCTTTCTAAAGTTTACTGGCAATCATTTGTCTACTCAGAGTGCCACTGAACTATCAGGAAAATTTCATGTGAGCTTCTAAATGCTCGTTACATAGCTTTTTAAAGCAGTTCTGAAATGTATGTTTCTATTAATAAAGTCAAATAGGTATTTCTTTTAATTGCTATAACGATCAGATCAGTGTAAGATAGGTCAGTGCTTTCAGAAAGTGCTTGATGATGTCTCAGAGCAATTAATAAAATAATAAAATACAGACCATAAAAAGTAAAAGTGATTTAAAACCCCCTACAGCCTGTTTCGTCTTTCGACTCGTCAGGAGGGTATCTGCATGGTAAACAAAAACTTTTAAAACTTTCAAAATCTTTAATACTTTTAAAACCTTAAAAAAAAAACTTTTACAACATTAGGCTGCGATCCTACTCTGCCTGGTGCTGTCTACCGTACAACCACAACCAATCGTTCAAACATCCCAAGAAACGCCATGCAACCAAGCTATCCAAGGCTGTCTGGAAAGAAAAAGACTGTGAACTGTCCCCGAAAATCACATGGCAAATTACAATGCAAGCCTCTGCCTACTCGAGCGGGGCTAGATCCTGCAACCTGTGTTTAGAAGAGAAATTGGCAATCTTAAAAGCGGATTTACGCACCAATATTAACAAGCGCTCTGAAATGTTTAACAAATGCAGGCACAGAAGCAAATTCAAACTCAGTAGCGCTACATAATCTTTACTCATATCTGTTAACTTTAACGCCCACGCTGCCTTGTATTTCTTTTTCACTGTAGTTTCTCGGTGTTTGTGTACATTTGTCCGCATTGGTGCATAACCGTTTTGCCTGACGATCCTGTTTTGCCACTGCATGTCGTTGGTGATGCGCGCCTTCCAGTTCGCTGTGCAGCAAGGCTGCTGGTAGCAAGTGTGTAGCTAGCGGTAGACAGCACCAGGCAGAGTAGGATCGCAGCCTAATGTTGTAGAAGTTTTTTTTAAAGGTTTTAAAAGTTTTAAAGATTTTGAAAGTTTTAAAAGTTTTTGTTTACCATGCAGATACCTTCCTGACGAGTCGAAAGACGAAACAGGCTGTATGGGGTTTTAAATTACTTTTACTTTTTATGGTCTATATTTTATTATTTTAACGATCAGATCATATGCGTAACAAATGTTAGCTGGAGTGGAGATGTAAACTCAGGATCTCTGAACCAACCTTTAAACAGGATCTACGGTAATTTTTATTACACACATTTATAAGCAACACTTCTAAACTGTTGTTGCATATAATATATCATTCTGTCACAGGACATCACAAGACAGTAGACACTAACTATTAGATGGTCTGCACACTATTCATTGGCTCATTGTGATAACTACTAAGCATAGGTGGGCAAGTTAATGCAAAATGTTAGCTTTGTTAACCACTAGTCCGTTAACAAACTTCACACCTCCGTTAACGTTAATCCGTCATTTTCAGCTTTAATGAACAGAAGTTAATAAAGTCCGTTAATTCGTTTACATTTTGCGAGTAATTTACATTTCTTTTTATTCACTTGCTTCTAGAACATGTTATGACGCTGTTGAGCTGATTGTAAGGAAATATTTATATCTATGGTAGTCTTTTGCGTTTTGAAAGTTACATTTTACAGTCTTATATAATTTCAAGATAAAAATAAGTTCAAATGCACTAATGAAGCTGCGATTGGAAAATCTTTGGAAATTGTGAACAGCGATAATTAATAGACCTATGAGGCTGCAGCTATTATTTGCCACAAAAAAAGTGCTACTTTCTTTTCTTCTATAAAATTCGTGCTAATACGCAAGAAATGTTACCAGTGCAAACTGGTTTGTACCGGTACGATGAATGCATGGTGCAAGATATTAACGATAAAAACCTTAAAGGGGCAGCAAAGTCTAATTTTACCTCAATTTTTCATATGCAAACAAAATTTATATTTTTAAAGTTTTTTTGAGACTAATTTTAGAATTCTTCGACTTCTATATCGAAAGATATTTGCATTTCTTTTTCCCGCTATTTATAGTATTTCCCTTAATTTTTTTTTAAAAATTTGAATTCTACCGTTGGTGTCGCTGTGCTCTGTTGCTACCATAAGGACGCAAGTCAAGCTGTTTTTGAGTTAAGAAAGCCTAAGTCAATAATGGCGTACTGTACTGTAGTGAAAAAAGCTGACACTACTACTGGTATAAAATAATTTGAAAAATGAACACATTAAAAAATTGTTCAGCACTATCCTACGGTATTAACCTGTATCAGTATCGTCTGTGCTCACCTACGGTAACTGAAACCTACTCGTAGTAAATCTGAACTGAACTGTGTAACTGAACTACTGGAACTAAAAGCTGTTTCACTTCTGTAGTTATCAAGAGGCAAATTATTTGCACTTAGATTTCTTTAATACAATTGTAGTTGATTTAAACTTCGTGGTCTGCTTAACTTACCGGTATATTATCGATACATTGCAGATTTAAGCTACGATATCATAGGCTTGGTACCAACACCTTAGACCTCCTTCACTATCAATAACCTACCTATAGATTTTAAAAGCTATAAAGCCTAGTCCAGTGCTTTTTCACACTAGGTTTTCCTCTACTAATTACAGGCAACAACTAACTTTCACTGTCACTTCAGTGGTAGCCTAGGCCTATGATTCAAGTTTCTTTGTAAGTGCAACAAATCGAATATCTTTTGCTAAAAGAAACAAACTCAAATAAAAAAGTGTATTTTTACTATGGAAAAGCAAATTTACTTGCTAAAGGCACAGCAAAAACCCATCCTACCCTGATCGATACCCACGATCTGGCCAAGCTTGTTTGAAAACACAGCTCATTTGAAAATTTGATGGTGTAATCTTGCCACAGCTGAAATTTCGTCCCGTTAAGTCAAAATCTGTCCCGTTAAAGCTATTTAACTACAAACTATCAAAGAACGGGACAAAAACGTTGGTAATCAGTTATTCATATTTAGTGTTAAAATTCAAAAATTAGACTTTGCTGCCCCTTTAACAGAAGTTAACAGAACTTAACGGAAGTTAATGTAGTCCGTCAACAGAACTTAACAGAAGTTAATTTAGCCGTCAACATGAAAAAACTTTTTAACGGATTAACGAGTTAATGAAAAAGTTAGCTTTGTTATTAACGATTAATGGACTTGTGCTCACCTATGCTACTAAGTGCTTGCATGCATGTGCAGTTCTGCACCTGCTTACTGCTTGAAAGTTTCGATTGGTCTAATGTTCCTGTAGATTTCCTTGAATTCAGCAGCCTAAATTCCATCAAGAACAGATAGTGAACACTAAGTAACTAACATGTCATATTTTGACGCAGTATAATAAATAATGTGTCTTTTTTCAGGGACCTCGAGTTCGCCTTCGATTAGATGGTACTGATGGTTGTAATGATTTCTGGCGTCTTGTTGATTCAAAGGTAATAAAGAGTTTTGTGGCTTAGTAGTTTAATAGGGCAGATAGTTGCCTGATTTATTTTTGATGTTTGCCATACCACAGTAGTGTGGTTCGAAATTGTAGTGATGGTTTTGGTTTAGGCCAGGCCTCCCCCCCAACCTTTTAACTGCTATGGGCCACTTTTGCTGGGGAAAAGTAACTACAGCCCACATGCATTTTTACCGAAATTAAATGCAGGTTTGGTTAAAATCAGTAAAGCCTTTTTTAAATAGTAAAATTTTTAAACATTTCGGAATTGGCTTTGTCAATCATCAGTAAAATTAAAATCTAAAACAGTAAAAAATGTAAAAAATAGGTCTTGAATAAAAGAAGCCACACTCCACTACAAGCTCTAAAATAGCATTGCAAATACATAAAACCTGATGTAAACTAGCTACTGTGCCACTACTACATACACTGAGTATCCCTGCAGTACTAGCACTGTGCACTGAGTGAGAAATGAGGAAAAAAACAAAGTCACATGTTGAATAAATACAAATATGACTGATCAGCGTTTATGTCCAGTTTCAGTTCATCTATGCTTAAAGCTTCCGAAATGACGATGTTCCAAAAGTTTCCAAAATGTTTGGTTCCTGGCACTTCCAAGTATTTTAGGTTTGGCAAAGACCAAAGCGTTTAAAAATTTTACCATTTTAAATAAGGCGTTACTTTGTTTAATCAAATTAAATAAAACTGCTATGTAATCAGTATCGAAAATGCAAGTTTATTTTGATAAGATCAATAAAAACCAATCAGTTTAGTGAGCCACTTGAAATATTTACATTGTATTTGCGTTTTTGGCTTACAGGTGGGCTCATTTTTGCTAAATCAACTTCAAATCCTGCATTTAGGATATTGGTACTAAAACGTAATTACACAAACAGAGGTAACAAAGGCGTTTGAGAAACTTCATAATTTACTAATTCTTTTAAAATACACAAAAAACGCATTATAAAAACTCTAGCAAATTTTTGCTCGTGGGTTGAGAAAATGAGTCTTTGCAGAGGTCATACATGCGTTTGATAGCATAGCAACGAAGTGGAAAAGCGGAAACAAATATTCGAAGTGGAAAATAGAAGTGGAAAAGTCAATACAAATGGTCCATGAGGATATTAACCCTGCAAAATAGCTTGAAATTGCTCAAAATTGTGCATATCGAAATTGCTCAAAATTGACCTTGCAAAATAGCTACAGTATCTACTTAACTTTTTAGCAGCTTGTAACCTCATTCTGCAGCTACCTTCTTGGAGCAAACTCGGCTGATTGAGCATTGTTACATCATAATGACATGGCAATAATATTTTGTTGATCGTACCTTCAGAGAAAGCGGCTCAGTTCAAAGGGTTTAAGCTTGAAATTTATAATGAAAATTTTCAATAAAATTAAAAAGATTGCGTTTTTGAAAGTAATATTTTTTTTTTTAAATTCTTTGCGTGCTGTCTGGCCTAAAGGCCAGTACCCTATCTGGCCTAAATTGTGCGCTGGTAACCTTTAGACCAGATAGCACGCAAACAAGTAAATATTGAAAGCTCTGTCCAGCAAATGTCATAAACATCACAACTAAATTGTTAATAATATTCATATTAGATGCAAAATGATTGGAGGTGCTGCAGCTCTGTAGCTGCTCTGGACGAGCTGTCTGTGCGATTGCGGGCCACATGAAACACTCTCACGTGCCACATAGGGCAGCCCTGGTCTAGACCCACGTTACAGAACGCTTTAGCAAGCTCGTAAATGCAATTTTCACTCGCTACAAGGTGCTTCCGAATGAAAAACCTCTTAAACAAACTGCCATTTCCAAACGTCTCGCCCAACATGAGTTAAAAATGCTTGCTCGAATTTTTTTGAGGAAAGTTATGTAACCTGCGCTAGCACACAATAAATACCTAATTGTGACGTCAGGTGCATTTCTGCTTCAAAATAATTCATTCAAGCATTTGTCGGTAGTTCAATTGTTATAGAAAATTATGGGCCATGCATTAATACTCTTAGCTTACAAAGTCCTAGATTGATAGTATTTAGTTAATGAATGAAAGAATTTAATTATGCTTCTATCAATGTAAAAAAGAACAACTTTTCCCATACAACAGTACAATTTTTTTAAGGGACAGAAAGTGCTCTTGAGGTTGTTGGTGAATAGAGTTATATTAACAGTAACATTAGACTTCAACGTTTTCAAAAGTGAACAAGTCAGAGTACACTCCTCTTTTTTAGAACCAGTAAATCTTGATTGAGACAGGCTGTTTTTAATTTTTTGCCAATTTTCATCTTATTTTGTTCTTAATTTTTTAAAAAATTTTGAGAGCATCGATGTCAATTTTAGCGACCATATTTGTAAAACTGTTGATGCTATGTCTGCTTGTGTAGAAACTTGTTTCCTGCTTTTGCAGCATTGTAGAATTGCAAAAGCAAAAAAGCAAGCTTTTTTTTAAGTTGAACGACTGCCAAAAATTTTTTTCAGTTGCTTGTGCAGAGCAACAGCGCTCTATCATCTTGGATTAGTTGCAATTTTGCTTGCAAACACAAGAAAATCACTAAAATGTTATCGTTTTGAATCAGAGCAAAGTTAGTTTCTTTAATTGATTTGAAATTCTCTTTTATTTGTTTTTGGTTTATTTTTGCTGCTGAGAATGACATTGTTCTTAATTTGTTCTTAAATTTTGAACAAAAATGAGCCTCGTGTTCTTAGAAAGTTGTTACTCAATGTTTCTTTTTTAGTCAATACAGCTAATGGTTCTCAATGCGATTCATTTTCTTCGTAGCAGTCTTATATTATAGCAAACATAATGGCAATCATTTTAATTAATTTTAGCAAAAATTTGCTCTAGTTAAAGTTTTCAACTTTACGTCATCAAATTTCTGAACCACAAAGATTTCTCATACTCTTTAGGAGTGCTTTAAAATCTTCTTGAGCTTGGCAAGGAAAATGTGACATTTTTTACTCAAGCTGTATTTTGCAATCAATCCAAGTAACTTAGGGAGTGAGAATGAAGTTATCCAGCTCACAATGCTGAAGATCTACTTGCAATAATAACCTCTTGCCTTTAGCAAGTATTTTGTTCATTAGCGCTTCTTAGAAAATTCTGTTGTAAATGTGAGCGAGAAAATTTCTGTGATTGCGGTCCCTGGCTCGGTATTGAGCAGTTCCTTTGTGAAGGACAATGTGGTGTGTGACCAATCACTACACTGTCCTGGCATCCAGCAGAGATGCGCACGGAGCTAGATTCGTAGCGGAGTGGAGCCAGAGTCCGGCTATATCTAATCGGAGCCAGATTTGACTTTTTGAAATAAAACCGGATTTGGAGTGGATCCAGATTTTAAATTTTAAGGTAAGACATTTATTCGTGTTATGCCTTTTCTAAATCTTCTGTAGCTCATTTTTTTGCTTTCCTCCTTTCCTTATTCTTTCGTTACTGGCAAAGTCCATAATTGAAATACAGTCCTATATGGAGTTAAACAAACTTTGGTTACCAGTACTCGATCCACTCGGTATTTGGTATTTTTGATTTTTTTTTAGTACCTGGTACGGTACTAATCATGGGTGTATGTTTTTGGAGGTCTTACAGTATGTGGTTAAGTTAACGGGTCAGGCAAATGACACTAGACCTCTGACTACTAGGGTGCGTTTTAATTTCAGATTGGAAATACTAGTTTTCTGTGGTACCACTTAATTAGTGACATACCATTCAAAAGCTAGTTATCAGCTGCGTAGTACTCTAAGATTTTATTTGCTGAAAGTTAGCTAATTACCCTGTAGTGTATACAAACTAGGACAGAATTATTCTACTAGTGTACCTGCTGCAGTATCAGGTACCTGCATGGCTTCTCAAAATCAAATTGCTCAAGTAGTGGAAAAATCAGCTACTGACAAAAAAAAAAGTGAAGTATGGAAGTCATTTATGCTTTTACATTGTGCTGATAGCACATCCAAGAATGACCATGCAAACTACGTTAAAGCACAAAATTTGTGGCTCATTGTTAAAGCACCATAAGTCATATAGTGGCACCACTCATCTTCGCACGCATTTCGCGACCTGCACTAACACAAGTGAAAATGTAACTACCAGTACCAAAATCAGACAAACAAAAGTCACTGGATTTTGTAAACAAGCTAAACCCACAAAATCTGTTAACGAAAAATTTCAGCAAGCCTGTCTGAAGTATGTAGTTTATGATTCAAGATGTCTTCAATTCCCAGAAGGCAAAGGCTTTATAGAACTTATGCAAACTGTCATTGATATTGGTGCAGCACATAGGTCTTGTTCTGCTGAATCATTGGTTCCGAGTAGAACAGATAAACGAATAATGTCCACTGAAAAAGAGAAGGCAATTTAAAACTTGAAAGAAATGTTACAGTCAGCAATATATGACTATGATGTAATAGGCGTCACTACTGATTTATGGACTGATTAAAACGGAGAAGCTACGTTTCTTTAACTGCACATTTTGTCAATACTGAGAATATGCAAAGCCTCGTTTTATCTGTGTTTAAATTGGGTGATGATGCTAAAACTGGACAAAATTTAAACAAGAACATTGTGTCAGGATTGAAACAGTTTGGAAGTATATCAAGTATGCTAATGAATAACGTTTATTTTGTAACCGATGAAGGCAGCAACATCAAATCAGCTTTGGCATGTTATCATTGGCAGCCTTGTGCCTGTCATAGGATTAGCACAGTTTTGAAACATACTTTATAATTAGACAAGTTGAGTAAATCGGTTCATCCTATGAGTGATAATGATCTGTTGGTGACACATGTTGAAAAAGACTGAATGCTAGTAAGGCTTTAGCAACCTATTGCAAAAAACGTGGTCTAAATAATAAGCTCTCCTGCTCCATAAAACAATCTAATAAAACTCGTTGGAACTCTGCTGGTTATGTGAAGTCTGTTGAGAAGGTGAAAACTGAATCTTGAAGAAGTGAGGGAAATAAAAAGATTAGATGAAATTGATTTTGCCCTAATTGATATTTTAATAATTTTTTTGGAACCATTTCAAGAAGCAACATCAGCATTGGAGAGTGATCTGTATCCAACAATTCATCATATAATTCAAAGGTATACCAAACTCGAACGTAGTGTAAGAAAATATGCTACTGATTCGCCCATGCTAGATTTTTTGAAAGAACATGCTTATGCATTACGTGATAAATTTATTGTGACACCTTTGCCCAAAATGGCATTTACCTATGTTTATTCCCAGTTCAAAAGTATGCGTGCTTTTGGTGGAGTCATGAAGACTGAAGTGATTGATCTTGACAGAAGTGTAGTACGAGAGCAAATCAATGAAAGATCAAGTACAAGCTCCAATAGATCTGGTGTTGCAGCTGCTAGTTCCAACATTGTTCTGGATTACGTATATTGAAACCTACAAAACCAGATGAATTCCGCCATCAAGTCCAGCATTGATGATGAGTTTTTGGAGTGACAGGATGAAGAAACGGTTGATTTTGATGGGGATGAACTGAATTTACATCTGCTTCACCACTTTGAAGATAAATAATATTTTGAAGTTTTGGCTCTCTGCTGAAATCCGAAGTAAATTTCCGGATTTACGTAGATTAATAATAGGTGTGCTTTGCATTCTTGCCTCAAGTTTCTCCAGCGAGAGAGCTTAATTAGTTGTTGTGGAACTACAGTTTCAAAAAAGTGTACTCGCCTCTCAAGTTCCACTGTTGATTCAACCATAACTTTGAACTCAAATTGGAAGTAGGTAGAAGTATACAATCATATAGCTACAGTATTTTGGCTAAGTACATTCACGCATCATAATGTTTATTGGGAGCACGCAGCGCATGAAGCTTTAGCCAGCACTACCAATGCATATTATTATGTTTTTATATGTGTGCTTATTGTTTATGTTTTTACAAGTTGCTTTCAGTTATTTTTCTTTCTCAGATTAAGCTTTTGCATCATTAAGAAATAAGAATTGTATTCAAAAGCTTTAGGTTAGCTTGTTGGTAATACTAAAGGTGTGTTTAGACTGGACGCGAAGCAACGCGAAGGTTGGCGACCTTCACCAACCTTTGCGAGTGGTCGCAAGTGGTTGCTAATCTTTGCGACAGGTTGCTTCATAGACTAATTTTTATAACTTACTTTTAAAATGTATTCAATGAGCAGAAAACGTTGTGTGCTTTACTATTGAAGTGCTATTATAGTAATCATGGGTTCTGTTTCGTCATAGCGCACTGGAAATAAAACGAAGATTGAGTTTGTATTATGTTATCACGCAGTAACTGTGAAGAAGAGTCTAGACTAATAGCCTAGGTAACAAAACAATTTTGAGAAAAAAGTTTGTGAAGTGTATGTAAAAAACGAAGTACAGTAGATCGAATTTGGAAATGAAAAGACAAATCATTTCTTCAAAAACGTAGTAGTGCTTAGCCTATTTACCAGTTATCCATGCTTTGTTTAGATCCTTCCCCTGAAAACTTGCCATAATCTGTTTGATGATGACAGTTCTGGTTTTTAATGCAGAAACGCAAAAAGCTGGAAGCAGATGTCAAAAGTTCTCTTTAAGTGTTTACTCAGTTAACAAATCCTTAAACACTTTCACCATCCATGTCTCATTATGGTACTTGTAGATATATTTTGTAGAGTGTAGACCAATAGGCTAGTGTATAGGTACATTTAAAGCATAAACTATGTTTTTTATTAATGTGATTTATCTTTTTCAGGCAAGCATGTTATCATACCTGTAGTAAGCTTAAACAGTTGTTTGTGTTTGCTATTTAGTGCTGTTTATGAAGACTCCCAATGTTAACGCTAGGAGTAAATCTGAAAGCTGGATTTGTCATCAGTAATGTAGTGGATTTTTTGCTTATTGTGCAAAGGATTGCTGTGTTTATTTGGTGGAGAAAGTAAAAAAACATTGCAGTTTTTGCATGATTTGACACTATCATTGATGGACAAGAATTTAGCACAGTAATACCAACAGTTGCTTTGAGGAAGTCAGCCTTTAAAACTACATTTGTTTTTTTATTTGCCAGCGGAGCGCTTATTGACGTTTAGTGCGAAGTTAAATGCTATTTAGATCATTTTATTAGTTTGCATTTTCTTGCGGTGCCAGTACGTTGCGACGGTCACGTTTACCTCAAAGGGCTTCACTTCAAACCACCGTTTGCAAGATACAGACAAATTTATAGCTGTAAGGTCAAGCCCCCTCTTCTTAGCAAGTTTTTGGTTATGCCCCTGATAAAAAAAACATTTATATTTTTTTATGTGAAAATTATTACTCAAGTATCAGATTAAAAGTGTTGTTAGTTCTCACATTTTCATATAACTGACGCTTCCTTCCCCAGTCCAATTATTATTATTATGAGCGCTGTGTCAAGTTTTTTGTTTAGTGGTGACTAATGAGAATGGAACAATATTAATGGACTTGCTTGGCAGCTACTTCTCTACCAATAACAGTAACCTCAGCAAAAAATAGAACTCACTTTTTACTGGTTTGATATATATTGGTTTTCTAGGTCTATCTGATTACACTGACTGTATATTGTTTACTTTGTCACTTCATTCACCATGTAAAGCAGTTAAAAATTTAAAAGACAGTAAAAATGTTTTGAAATTCACAAACAACTAAATTCAGATATTACACAAAGACACAGTAAATGAATATTTAACACACTTGACACTTCTATTTTTATCACATAGGACTTGAGTGAAAAATCACTACCAGACTACAATATTCATGATTATAAAACTTGGGGTAGTCCAAAACCACTGCTTCCAGTTCAATTTGATCACAGTCACAAACCTTCAGAAACAAGAAGACTTTTAAGACGACGTTCAGAAGAGAAAATTCCATGTTTGTAGCTATTCAAAGAAGCGATTACTAATTAGCCCAATCCAAAAGTTCATAGAAATGTTTCGATTTTTTGTATCTATCTAGCTCTTGTATGTAGCTTGAAACCAATTCTAAATGCAGTTTTATTCACCAAGTTGGCTTGGCCAAGTAGACAGCAAAAAAACTTTTCCGAGTTTTCCAGTACCGGTATTCAAGCAATTGTTCAATTGTGGTTACTTTTAAGACAGCAAGCTAACAACGTGTAAAAGCACTATCAACACTTTCAAAACTAGCCGGTGGATGGGTTATTTTATATTCTGAAAAAAACAACACCATGATACTTTCAGACGAAAAACCAAAAGCTGCTCAGCCAAAAGAACCACTGGACTGATACAATAGCTTCTGCTACATAGGCGTAGCCAGGGGGGGCCCGGCCCCCCCCCAATTGAAATGCTACCAATGATAAAAATGTCACTAAAAGGCTATTGTTTCTTCTGTTTTAGTTTCTTTTAACATCTTCGCATACAACAGTACACGCATACAACAGTAATTAACAACAATATTAATCCAGGGGGTCCGGGCCCCCTCAATTTAATTTTTGCCAATCAATTCAAATGGGCCTCCTACAATAATATTTAAATGGGCCCCCTACAATAATATTGATCCAGGGGGCTCGGGCCCTTTTAATTTAACTTTTGCCTACCAATTGAAATGGGCCCCCAACAATAATATTGATCCAGGGGGCCCGGGCCCCCTCAATTTAATGTTTGCCAACCAACTTAAATGGGCCCCCTACAATAATATTTAATTGGGCCCCCAGCAATAATATTAATCCAAGGGGCCTTCAATTTAATTTTTGCCAACCATTTTAAATGGCCCCCTACAATAGTATTGATCCAGGGGGCCCAGGCCCCCTCAATTTAGTTTTTGACAACTAATTTAAATGGGCCCCCTTCAACAATATCTAAATGGCCCACAATTTAAATGGTTTCCCAACATTAATATTGATCCAGGGGGCCCGGGCCCCTCAATTTAATGTTTGCCAACCAATTTAAACGTATAACCCGAGTGAAATTTAGGGTTTTTATCCTAAAAGTTAGTAATTCAGGCCCTCATGTAACCATTTTATGAACGTAATGCAATAACCAGGGACGGATTTAACAGATGGCACAGTGCCATGGGCCCCGCGCTCATACAAGACTTTTTGATCTTCACCTATATTTGGCAGGAAAATATTGCAAAAATCCCAAAGTGCCAGGTGTCCAACTCAATTTAAATCTGGCCTGGGCAATAACATGGTAAGTAGGCGTAACCATCTATTGTAGATTTTTCAATAACAATTCACCTCCATCTGGGTAGTTTTTATGTGACTAAATGCTTTTGACAAAAATTAGCTACAGTAAGGAAAATGCTCATTGAACAAATTTTTGAATTGAGAAGGCCTGGGCCCCCTGGCTGTAGTACTCCTATAACTGGTTGTTTTAATCACAAAACAATAATCTCTAAGGAAAATTTTCGAGTGGATTGTTATTCACTGGTAAAATATTGCAGGAGGCAATATACTTTACTTCCCCCTACCTGGACCAAGTCACTTACAAAATTTAACCCCAAAATGCAAGATTTTAAACGTGCTTTGGACTTAAATTGCAAACAAAAGAAGTACTGAACAACTTTATTTTTTTCATTGGCTTTCAAATGATAAAAATTTAGTGCTTTCAAATGAGGCTTTGAATACGTGCGAAATGTGATCCAATAGTGTTAAAACAGCTTTTTTTTCCAAAAAATTACGAAAAATCGCCCAGTGGCTAGGAGCTTCGCCCCCAGACCCCCATCAATACTACCTTTGAATTACAGTACACTTCTTTACTCAAACACGTCTCCTAATTTAGACATTTTAACTATTGGTTTAAGCCCTTCCCTTCGGAGGAGTTCCTAGTTATGTACCAACACCAGGCCAAGGTTTCTGATCTTCCATTCTACGATATCTTTGCCCCCACAAAAAATTTCTCTTTTGAAGTTTCTGAAGACGTCATTGCATGTGATTTGTGATTTGGGCCCCCCAATCAAAAATCCTGGCTACGCCTATGTTCTGCTATGCTTCAAAGAATAAATAGTTTATTTTTGATAGCTAGATGCCGTGGGGCTAGGCCTAGGCCTACTGCTTTGGTGAATTCAATATAATAAAGCTCTGAGATCAAGCATAGCTATGAAAAATCACTCTAGAATTTACAGCTTAGCTGTCTAGATCCAAATTAACTTGGCTGGCCTAGGGCTATCCCGAATCTAACTTTGTCAACAACCTATTTTTTGGACTGATTAATAGGCACTAAACCATACAAATATACTATTTACATTATTTTCTAGCAAACTGCAAATGTAAAAATCCGATTAGTGATTTAGTAGGTTATCTTACTACGGCCTGCAAGCAAGCGATGTTGCACAACTGCTCGCGAAGGTTGCGACCGGTTACAACCTTTCGCGAGCTGTCGATGACATCAAATTTTGGTTGCTTACACGTCCAGTCTAAACACACCTTAAGTATGCTAAGTACTGTGTCTGTAAATAGTACTTAGTACGATAAGTTTGTGTGATGTGACAAAGAACTGCAAACGGATGAATTGCATGTTAAGTCACTTTCTATTCTGTACAAGCTTGATGTCTATTCAGTACAAGTTTGTAAAGTACCACAAGTGAAAAATTGCTTATTTTCTACAAAGCCTCTGCCACTGTGCAAGCCCTTAAGGTTTGTCCAGTTCCGCCAAGAGTCTTGTCTAGCTGGGGAATACCTTCAATTAAGAGAATAAAAGGATTAAAATTGATTAAGATTGAAAACAATTGTGACATGTTGTGTTCTGTTTGTTTCTCGTAATTTTGTAATAAAAAAAAAAACAGTTCGGCCAAGAGTCTTGTCCAGCTGGGGAATACCTTCACTCAGAGCGGCTGTGGGTGCTTGAAAAAGTGTCTGCAGCTCTCAGTACTACTCCCACTACCATCCCACAAACTCCACACATTTCCAAAAATCCACAAAAAAAAAAGCTGGGGAATACCTTCGGTTAGATATGCTGAGTGAGGGCTGCTGATGAAGAGGTTACATCATGCACGGGTTAGCTAAATTTTTTATTTGGAGTCGGAGCGCATTTGGATTCAAAAATTTGTTGACGAACAGGTTTCGGATAGGAGTTGTAGTCCAAGCTTTCAGACTCGGAGTGGATTTGGAGTCTATGTTTTCTGACTTTGCCCATATCTGGCGTCCAGTTGATGTCCTGGAAAACTGTTGAGTGATAATAAAAGTTTTTTTCAGGTTATTTCTCAGAAGTATTTTAAGATTTGGAATTAGCATTAAAAATTTAAAAAATTTTAAACATCAAGTAATTGAGTCAGTGATGATCCAAAATGGGCAAAGCTTTTGTTGCTTCGCTTCAAAACAACAAACTGTTAGAGGCAAATCAATATCTTGAAAAACTGGAAAAGACCGAAAAAAGGTTTTCAGTGCTCACCATGTAATACCTGGGTATTTTGGGTCTAAAATGTGTAGTAGCCAAAAAGTAGGCAACAGGTTGTTCAAAGTGGCTACAGTTTTTTAGGTAAAGCTTTTTGTAAAACCCTGTGATTCTACACGGGTTAGAAAGGTCTGCACACCATTGAAAATTGTGAATGATACACATGGACCATTTATAATGAAGTACTTCCACTTCTTTTGGCTTTCCTGTCGTACAATGATGCATCCCTTTTTTTTATTTGTAAAGTGTCTAAGGGTTCATTGGTCCACCTTATTCAACTGCTTTTCAATTCTCACGTGTTTAAAGATACGTAGTAGCCAATGTTACATTTTATTGTTACGGCGCCAAAAAAAAAGAATGAGCAAGCTAAGAGTAAATGTTCATTGACTTGTTTGTTTGTTTTTATTTTAATTAACGTCAAGGTTGGGATAGATTTTCAGAGTCTAGTTTGAATTATGTTGAGGGTTATAGGTTCATAATTTTTTTATTCTTACATAACGTAATTTAGTTTTGTCTTGAATATACCGTGTATGGAAGTACTTGGTTAGATTTTATTTTTGGAATTTTCTTGATGCAGGATATCTTTCCTCTTGGAACATGCGAAGCCCATGGTGGACTGCTTCAGCCTCCACTTGGCTACACTCGCAATGTCAGTACGTGGCCGGGATTTTTGCAACGAACATTGCGCAACGCTAACTGTGCAAATAGTAATTGTTTTTATCAGGTATTACTGCTTTTGTTCACTAGTGTGCATTATTTATTTTGATGCCTTGTTTAGTGTTTACAAGTTTCTTTCTTTCAAAGAATATTTTGTATTGTTTTATGATCACTCACCCATCTTACATTAGATCTTTAAATCATTTTTTTCAACTCGTAAAATTAACATTAGCAGAAATAAATCCATGAATATTAATGAAGTAGGATGCCTTTGACTGAGCTCTGTGGCGTAGCCGCCTACTATTTAAAAGAGAAATGGAGGAGGAGGATCTCGTAACCTCCATTGTTGTTGGGAACAACACTGAATAAAATTGGATGGATTTTTACTGATTAAAAATAGAAATTTTGATGGTTCTGGAAATTAAAACTCAAAACTGTTGAAGAAATAATTTATTTGACTTTAACAAAAATCCAAGTTAATTTTTTTTGGCTTAGAGTTTTTGATCAAATGTACGAATTCAAAAATTGGCATATTTTTCTTTCATTTGAAAAAATTCTGATCATTTTCACAATCGCAAGCATAAGTTTAAGGCTTATTAGCAATTTTATTTTGAAATGTAGTGTAGAATTTTATTGTGTTTGCATTGCTGGTTCTTTTTTTTTTTTACACCTGGCAGAAAATTTTGCACGTTTTTACCAGGAACCGGAAAAGCCCTCTGAGAACTTTTTTGAAATCGGAATGAAATTAGAAGCAGTTGACAAGAAAAATCCACAGCTAATTTGTCCAGCGACAATCGGTGATGTTGACCTAGACCAAGTAAGTGTCGCAGTTAATCAAAGTCTGGTGACATTTATCCTCACTCATAACCTAGTCTCATTTAGCATTTTTGCATGTCGATTGTCCATTGTTCAGGCTCGTTGCTCTATTCCGGTGCCTGCTTTATGCTGAATCACGCCAAACAAACTGCCAAATTACAAAAGAACCCTACCAGTTAAAGAGCTTATGAAATATGCTAGCTTTGCTTTTTTTGGTGAAGTTTTTGATTGACACGGTTTAAAGTAACTGTTTGATTGGCTCAGATTTTCGTAATTTGGCATTTTTTTGGTGTGACTCAATAATAAGAAGACACCGGCACCAAAAACTGGGCTTGAAAAGTGAACATGTAAAAACGCTAAATGTGTTCTTGATTAGTCAAATTTACTTGCGAAGATCCCTGTTAGCTGTTATCTAAGTTTCTGTTTCTTTCAGACAATGATTTGTTAAATGAAAACAATTGGCCAATGCGACTTAATGAAATTTAAAATGTCAAATTTAGAAATTCTTTACAAATTTTTTTTATTCTAATCCACCTTCCAACAAGCCTTAACTCAAACTTTAACCTAACCTTAGGGATTGTGACATGGTCAATAACAAACATAAATTTTCGTCGAAATTATCAGCTGTTTTTCTACCACTTATCAGTGCATTGTGTTGTCACAAAGAGGATTATTCATTGTGCTGAGTCTTTTCACCGTGTCTACGGTTTGACGCAATACTGTATTAGCTGCAAAATACAAGCGAGTTACATTACTTTTCTCGAAGGCTTTCTAAATAATTAGAATCTTCTGTCGTTGCTAATTCCGCAAATTCTGAACATATCCTACTGTCACCATAGTGCTGGAAACTATGCTTCAAATGAGAAACTGTTCTGTGTAAAGCTGCTTTTACCGAACCCTTGTATTTACGGAAGTGCATATAAAAAATGCGTATCTGTAAATACGGATGTGCGTACTTACGTAGGGTAATTTATTGATATGCAAAAATACGCATAAGCGTATTTCAGCTAGCGTATCTCAAAAGCATAAAATAAATGGCTGGTGAGTTTGATAATACCTTTTATTTGATTGTCAAAATGTCGCTAATAACATCTCAATTTTTTATTTACTGTAAATAAAAAAGCACTGTATGTTACTGTAAATAAAAAAATAATTATAAGCTTAGACAATACTTTATTCTGCATTAAAAAAAATAGGGTAGGCCTAGTTGGTGACTTCAGAAAAAATGTAAAGCCGTTAATTGATAGAGCTGTAGGCCTACTTGAAAACTTAGTATATCACATTTTCAAAACAGCAAGTTTTGTTAACAGTTGCACTCATAGCACACCCGGTGCAACTGTAATGAAGGCATTTGAAAGGAGGGTTTAGGAAGCGCATCGACCCGGGTCTAGGTGGCGGCGAAAGATCTTACCGATATAAGTTCACTCACTCAATTAGTGGTAGTGGTACTTAGAGCGTGATCATTCATCATGGCACTCATTTCTGGTGGAACACAATCGTAATTTTCAGTCTCTGTACAGGCACTACTTGTCAAAATTTTTCTGTGAGGCCTTGGCTGTAATGGCGCAAGCCATGGTCTCCAGCAGCTCGGTTTTCTGTCCCCAAGCCTCCGTAAGTAAAGATTTGAGTTGCATTAGTTTGCTTTACAGCTTGCTCAATTGGGACAGTTTTCATACAAGAAAATTTTGCTTTGGATTTAAACCCCCCTTTCCTTAGCAACCTCGTTGCGCTCCTGACGCCTGAACTCTAGCCTATCGGGAGCTTCAAAGCTGTAGCCTAATGTTATATTTTATAAAAGCCTAGCATAAATCTTTAGGACAAGACATGACAAATTTAAGTCGGTTAAATACTGTACCCATGATAATTGTTGACAGCAACCATTAAAAAAATAGTGATGGTAAAATAATTATGGCAGTTTGTTTTAAATTTGCTAAGCATGCGACAGGGAATTTGCGAATGGACCCTGCGGTCATCAAGTCAAGCAACCACTCCTTACGTCAGAGTTGAAAATCGCTAGTTTTGCCTGCAATTTTCAATTTGTTATAAAGCAAATTGTGACCATTATGAATTTTAATACTCAGGCATGCCAAAGCAAGAAACTGTCTCATGTCATCAAAGGGATCGATGACAAGAAACGACTCAAGCAAAGTGTGTAGGGACTATAATTGCAATATTGAGCTAGCAAATATTTTTTATAATGCAGTTTAAATTGTCTAAAAGAAAATGACCTGATTATTTTGAGAATGGAATTCCAAACCTTCACTTCCTGATCCTAAATGCACCTTTGCAATTTAGCTGTGCGGTAATGAGGAATATTTAAATGCGTTTTGTCAGCAGATTGTCATGTAACTCAATTTGAATGTTCTGCGGATTTAAGAAAATTATTGCGTAACGAATTTGGATCTTGTTGTAGATAGTGCTGTGAACAAATTTAGCAATTTCATATTTCCACCAATCATCAATGTGTAAAATTTTATATTGACTATAAAATGATTTGGCGCCTTATGGTAATGACATCTAGCGGCTATTTTTGTCGCTCGATTTTGTAAAGTTTTTAATCTCTTTAAGTAGGAGGAAAAGGTGGTGCTTCAAATTATTATACCATATGAAAAGGTATGATAAAGTTCCTCTTCCTCTACTACTACCGAAACAAACGTGGATAAAGCAGGTAGAGAATGAGATGAAGAAAAATGGACTGGGGAAAGAGGATGCATGTGATCGAACAAAATGGCGAGGAATGGTAAAGACAATGACCATACGAAATCCGGCCAACTCCGTCGATGGGTAAAATACCGGATCCAACATGTGATATGATGAAAGTTGTAGCATGATGTCTTGAGGAAATATATGCACCAATTTAGATAAAATGCCAATGGAACAAGCCGCCCTTTTCTCCAACTGAGAAATGTGGTCCTAAAAATTGAAATCGTTGTCAATGATAACTCCTAAATGTTTGGCGTTACTGACAATAGTCACCGGGGATCCATTATTTGTTAAATTAAAATGAGAAATTTGCAGTCTAGTTTGTTTAGGAGGAGTAATTATAATGTTTGTTTTGGTAGGGTTGACTGATAATTTATTTACACTACACAAGAGATGAAGATTTTGCCGTCTTGATCTGCAATTGTTCAGGATTCAATTCTTTTACTAGTAAGCAAGTGCCGTCAACAAAAAGCCTGGGTTTGCTTACTAACGCATTATTTAAGTCATTAATATAAATAAGAAAGAACAAGGGGTCAAGCGACAAGCTTTGAAGGAGCCTGCAGAATATTGGTTTTAAGTCAGATTGACATTGGTTTATTGAAACGAATTGCTGCCTGTTGTGGAGATACGATTGAATTAAATTGTAAGCCACACCTCAAATACTGTAATTGCTCAGTTTTTCCAAAAGTATTTCATGTGACACAGTGTCAAATGCCTTCCTCAAATCAACAAAAAGCTAATCCTGTATAGTGTATAGCAATGATTGTCAGTATTATCGGAGGAGGAAGTGACAACATCCAACATTGCATGCGTAGTAGAAATGTTACTTTGGAATCCGTCTTGTTTTTCGTAAAGTACCCTATGCTTTTTGAAAATACAGTCTTGCATGTAAAATTTTTTCAATACTTTTGGAAAAACAAGTCAGAATAGAAATAGGACGATAATTGTTCAAATCATCTTTGGCTCCACTTTTATGAATGGAGGTAACTCTGGCTATTTTGCAGTTGTTGGGAAAGAGACCTTTAGTGAACACATAGTTAAGAAATAACTTTAGATACTAAGCAACAACGAATCTGGCTGATTTAAGAAAAAAACGGCTGGATGTTGTCATGTCCCACTGCTTTATTTTTTAAGCAAATAATTTGATCAATTTAAGATTTCGTTGGTAGTGGGAGGTTCGAGGTAGATAGAGTCCAAAACTTTCTGTGTACAAAAATCTTTTGGTTGTATTCCCATAACATGCTGAATGCTTTCGGCCAAATTCAATCCAATTTAATCGAATTTACAGTCTAAAGCCCTCTTCAATAATGCCTAGATATATTGTTACTTTGATTTTAAGCTTCTGATTTTTAAGGGTTATGCTTGGCCCGAAATTAGGCCATGAACCAAACTTTTCTTGGCCTTGGAATTAAACTTGCTATAACAAAACTTGAAACGAGCAATAGAATATCTGTTCGTGCTTTTTTTGATATATTCTCCTTGAAGTTGCTTCATCTTAATTTCATACATCTTTTTAAAAAACAATCTTTTATGTTCAAAAATTCTGTAGCTAATTGTAAAAAAGCTGTTCCTTCGGTGGTATTTGAACCTAAAGACACAAACCAGAACAAAAGCGAATTTTGTGCTCACTGACTTACCTCTCGTCCACTCGAACCACACTCAACCTCTGGCACAATCACATATTTAAAGTGTTTGCAACAGCAAAGGATTTTGACTAACGCAATGGTTGCATTTTGCAATGAATTGTGGTTGATTTGTATGTGGTTTGCTGAACAACTAAAATTTGGAAATGTCTAGTTTACAATTTTTCAATAGTTAGAGCAACTGCCTTATCCCCAAAATTAAAACATCAACTGAGTTGCTTCCATAGAATTCAGTTTGATTTGCTCGCAGAAATATGGTAGTAGTAAGCTACTATAGTATCGGTAACCTTTCATTGCCAAACATAAATAAATAAATCACAAATTCAGCAAGTGTTTTATGAGAAACAATATTTAGCACGACGAGAAGAAGTGACCGTCAAGACGTTTGCCTATGAATTGGGAGGTCTGAGGTTCAAATTTCCTGCCGGTGAAATCAGACACAGTGTTGCCAATGCCCGCCACTACTGCGACATTTCTTTGAAGAGAGCCATGTTGCCCGGGTGCAAAGACGCGGAGATGGGCCCCGCCAACAGGTTACATGCTTTGGCGTATGACATCGAGAACGAAAGGTTTGATTTGATAGAGATCTAAACACTTGAAGAAAAACGTCGATTAATCAAGTACTTTAGGCCTAGGTTGCGAAACTTTGTAAAATTTATAAACAAAAGATCCCAAAATTGATTGCAAAAAAAATTTAATTTGTTTGTGTAAAAATAAAAAGGTTTGGATTTTGGTGAGAACCGAACCCAGATTAAAAGTTTTAAAGGCAAGTAACATAACCGCTACACCAAGCAACCTTGTGACGTCACACGGCAAAAAAATTTCTTTTTAAATGGCTGATAAATACACAATTACACATACTGCGTTCGTATTTTATTCTTTGCCAAGCGTAAAAAAATGCATGCTGAAATTCGCATGTTCTGTTAAAGGCAATATAAAGCAAACCAGTAAGAGTAACAATTTTATATGCATATGCATATTTTTTTATGCATATCCGTGGATACGGACGTTCGATAAAAGTCGCTTAACTGTGTTCTGCTTATTTTGTGAAGCAAATAATGAAAACATTGCAAAAGTAATGTGAGGTTAGTAATAAACACAGTTTTGAATCAAATTGTTTGCAACAATAAGCTGTTACTGCACACCAATACTACTGTGGATTTTAGAGGAACAGCAATATCACATCTAAAGCAGTGGAACTTGTTGGCGTTGTAGCATAGCAACTCGAAAAAGTTCCTAAAGAAGATCACTATTAAAGCAAATAATGATTAGGCCTACAGTTAGCTTACGAAAAAACTTACCCACCCAATAATTAACTTGTTGCTGAGTCTCAAATATGCCGAAATCGTAACATTGGGGTTAATGCTGTTATCCGTAAATTTGATGATTAATTTGACTGCTTTAAACTCCTGACAAAAATCTATTGCTGTTAATGCAACCTACCCACTACCATTTTCTGTCAATACATTCAGTGTTGTGTTAACTTTTTCACCACGGTAAGCTTTCAACTGTTTTGCCTCACTGTTATCTTAACTTGTTATGAGTTAGGACTTCGCTCGAGCACGTAGGACCTTTGTTTTTGTTCCGCCATTTCTATGGATGAGGATTGATTTGCTCATAACTAACAAACAGTTAAACCAACAAAGTTGAAATTTGAACTCACTAAAAGAATTAATGAAAGCGTCATGTGTGCCAATTTTTGGGATCATAGATCACGTGATCGTGAATTAAAACACCAAAAAAAAATGGAAAAAACGACGATTTTTGGGTCGAAAATTTATTAATTCGCTTATAACTCGAAGACCACTTGACTTGCAAAGCTGAAATTTGAACACAACATGGGTGCTTATGAAGGCTTGATGGACGAATTTGATTGATCACGGTAAATACCAATATTGATGAAAAATGGTATGTTATTTTTGAAACACTGTTAACCACACAAGCTTAGTGTAGTAGGCCAGATCCTTTTTGGGTTATTTTTGAATTTCAACGTGCCTGGGTGTTGGATTTTTGCCTTTGGCCAGAAAATGGGAAATCCAATTTTTTTTGAAATGGGATCCCATTTTCCTACAGCCCCTAGAGCTTTTTTGAATCGCACCCTTCAAAATATACGAATATCGATAGAAGTAGAACCATTAGTACTAGATATGCAATGCTGGTACCATAGGCGTAGCCAAGGGCCCCCCCCCCAATTAAAATACCACCAATGATAAAACATTATGACAACATAGCCTGGCGATGTTTAGTTGCAGTTTTTTTTTTCAGAAATTACGCACATAACAGTAATTAACAATAATATTAATGACGACAAAGGAGCCCAGGGGGCCCCTAACCAACAACCAGGGGGCCCCTAACTGACAACCAGGTGGCCCTGAGGCCCTTAACTGCCAACCAGGACCCCAGGGTCCCTAACTGATGACCAGGGGGCCCTGAAGCCCCTAACTGACAACCAGGGAACCCGGGGCCCCTAACTGGCAACCAGTGGGCCCTGGGGCCCCTAACTGTCAATCAAGATGGCCCTAACTGACAGCCAGGGGCCCTGAAGCCTCTACTGACAACCAGGGAGCTCAGGGTTCCTAACTGGCAACCAGGGGCCCCGGGGCCCCTAACTGACAACTAGGAGGCCTCTAACTGACAACCAAGGGGCCCCTAATTAGCAACCAAGGGGCCCCTAATTTGCAACCAGGGGCCCCTAATTAGCAACCAGGGGCCCGGGGGCCCCTAATCAACAACCAGGGGCCCTGGAGCCTCTAACTGACAACCATGAGCCCCAGGGCCCCTCACTGATGACCAAGGGTCTCGGGCCTGGGACCCATAAATTCAAATTTTTAACAATTTGTATGCAAAACCTGGGAGAAATCTAGGAGCTTTGTCGTAAAAGTTGCAACCCCAGGCCCTCGTTTAACGTTATTATGAACTTAATGCTATAACACAGGCCATAATGCAAACCCCCCAATTGGAGTACTACCAATGATAAATATAATGAGAGCATAGCTGGTATGTTGTCCTTGTCCAGAATTGCTGTTTCTTGAATTTAGGATTTACACGTACAAAAATAAGTAATATTGACGACCACGTGTCCACGTCATAATAATGTCATGCAATTTCTGAAGGTTTCAAAAAACTGTCAAGTGACTTGACTCGAGTCCTCCACGTTTTGGAAAAAGTTGTTTTAATTTTGCTGTAAATGTTTTTTTTATGAAAGAACTTAAGGGCACGATCTTATCTCAAAATCATAGGCGTAGCCAGGGGGCTCGGGACCCCTCAATCGAAATGCCACCAATGACAAAAGTTTGACAAAGAGCCTTGTTTCTTCATTTTCAGTCTCTTTTAGCATCTTAGCGTACAACAGTACACGCGTACAACAGTAATTACCAATAAATAATATTGACGACCAAGGGGCCCGGCGCACCCCCTTAATTCAATTTTTCCAACCAATTTAAACACATAACCAGAGTGAAATCAAAGGTTTTTGTCCTAAACGTTGTTACCTCAGGCCCTCATCTAAACTTTTTATGAACGTAATACAATAACCAGGGGCGGGTTTAGCATGTGGTTCAGTGCCAGTGCCCAGCGCGCAGATAGTAGGACTTGTTTTGGTCTTCACTTATATTTGGCAGAAAGATGTTGCAAAAATCCCCAAAGTGCCAGGGGCCGCCCCACGCAATGTAAATTTGGCCCTGGAATAACATGTTTTGTAAGCGTAACCATCTATTGCACCATTTTTCAATAATGATTCACCTCCACCTCGCCAGTTTTTACTCCCAAAATACTTTTAAAAAATAGCTAGGAAAAATGCTCATTGAAGAAACTATTGAATTTCAATTGAGGGGCCTGGGTCCCCTGGCCATGCATAGCTTTTTTTTCCAGAAAAAATAACTGGTTAACTTCATGACAAACCAAAAATCTTTAAAGAAAATCTTCCAGTAGATTATTGTTTACTGCCAAAGTATTGCGGGAGGCAATGTGCCTTACTTCCCCCTACATGGACCAACTCACAATTAAAATTTTACACCATAATGCAAGATTTTAAATGTGTTTAATTGCAAGCAAAAGGAGGATTGAACAATCCAGTTTTTTCAAGTGGCTTTCAAATGTTAAAAATCTAGTTCTTTCAAATGGCTGTGAACATGTGCGAAATGTGATCCAATGGGATTAAAATAGCTTTTTTTTCCAAAAAAATTACAAAAATTGCCCAGTTGCCACTGCCCCAAGATTGGGCTCTGCTCCCATATCCCCATCTGTGATATGATTGAGTACACTAGCTTACTCAACAGGCCTCTTAAGCTAGACATTTGCACTTATTAACTATTAGTTTTCTCCCTCTCCCTTTACCAAAATCCTGGTTAAGTGCCAACAGGTTACGGTTTCAGATCTTCCATTCTATGGTATCTTTGCCCCACAAAAAGTTTCTTTTTGGAAAATTTTTGATGGCGTCATTGCATGTGATTTGTGGTTTGCCCCCCCCCCCCAAACAAAAATCCTGGCTCTGCCTCTGCAATGTTGGTACTCATATTTGATGCTTTTTCAAGAGGAAGACATCTATGACCTTAAAAGTTGCATTAGAGTTACTTTGAATTTTTTCAATTTTTTTGTAATTTGTTACTTAAAAGAAAAATTATATCACTTTAGTATGTATTGTCAAATCAAAAGTCGGTCAGTTTAAGAAAACGATGTACTGCAGCAATAATTACTCTTACTCAAATGCACATTGCAATTCTATGGGCTTTAGGTACTTGGGGGAAAGTGGGCACTTACAATTTAAGTAGATGAAGATGTTTTGTTATTTGATATGTCACATAGAAACTTGGCCAAATTTTTTTTTCTGTTCACTTTTATTAGTTTTATTGGTGGAATGGTTTTAGGAGTTTAATTGAAGTGCAATTTGACTTATAGCTTTTGCTTCGGCAATATAAAAGAATGCCTTAATGCAGCTTTTGTGTAATATCTGACATTATAGTAATTGTATTTAAACAAACAAAGTTAGAGTTCAAGAAGTTTCTGTAATTTTAATTTTAAGTTTAAAAATGTTAATTTCTATCAGTATTCCTAGCTAAGTTTGAACCCTCTTCATATTAACTCTTGTCTTTTACCATAGTTTATTGGTTAACTTTTCCAGAACGCACTTGGTTTATCAATGTCAGCATAGAAATCGGTATGATAATATGTGGTGATTTAGTCAGCAAATCCTACTCTGCTAATTCTTACACCAAAAAAATAGAACCGATAATAATTCAGATAAAAACGGTCTCTCATATCACTGATCAACTGATTTTGGAATTTTACTTATGTAATTTGCTCTAACATTCTATGCTTGCTTGATTCTTTTTCCAGATCTTCAATATGCTTTTTTTCCAATCTCTTCATATAAGCTTTGACCGGAAAATTGAAATCTATATCTAGTTGAATTTCTGTAGATGGAAAAAGGGGCACTGCATGAGATGTTGAGGTTCCAGACCACAGTCGCAATTACTTTTTTTCTCTTTTATCAATTATTGCTGTGTGCTGTGGTCTGCTTTTTGTGTTTCTTTTCTTTTTTCCTTCCCTTTGCTTGTGTAGTATTTACTAAAATGTAATATCTGTTTTAATCTCGAAATTTACAAATTTATTTGGCATTACAATTGTTTTATTTAATTATGAACAGTAAGTAGGTTGGAAACTGACTTTGGCCATACGATCTTTACGTTGTTTTCCAAGCATTTGTATTTACATGTGGTGTGTTTAAAAATCTGGAATTAATAAATAAATCTGAATCTGGAATTGTTCAGTTGACCTTATTTTGCCATATTTTGTTGCAACACTCAGGACAGGTAATCTGTGGACTCTTGACTGCTGGCAATTCAGTGTTTTCCACATTAACAACGCTGCTTTCCATGTGATTAGGATGGTGATACTATCCTCATTTTATGAAGGGGAGCAACGGGCAGTTGAGTTTGTCAACTTACATTGTAGCTTGGTCACTTGCTGCTCAAATTGTATGATAAAAGGGCTGGTTCTGCATACTGCCATATTTGTATTTCCTCCATAGTACTCAAAAAGAAATCTGATATAACATAAGCTTCCAATAGCTAATAGTGCAATAAGCACAAAATAAACAAATTCTGCAAACGATAAATCCAACGTGAAGTTTTAAACAATAAATTGTCAAATAGCTGGTCAATAATTACTGGTTTAAAACATCTGTACAACTTTTGGGAGGAAATAAGCTATGGTTTAATAGAAATACCGCAAAAAGACAGCTCAAATGCCCAACTATCTTTGCCCATTTCAGAAATCAAACAAATGTAGTGGTGTGCATTTGAGTAAGTGTGATTGTTGCTGCAGCAAATTGTTTACTCAAACTGACCGACTTTTAATTTGGCAACACTCGCTAAAATGCTATAGTTTTTTTTTTGGAACAAATTACAAAAAATTGAAAAAATTTAAAGTAACCCTAATGCAATTTTCAAGGTCATAGGTGTCTTTCTCGCTAAAAAGCATTAAATTTGAGTACCAACATTATATATCTAGCACTAATGGTTCTATCTCTATCGATATTAGTATATTTTGGGGGGTGCAGTTCAAAAAAGCCCCTGGAGCAGTAGCTAAATGGGATCCGATTTCAAAAAAATAGATTTCCCATGTTTTTTGCCAAAGGCAAAAATCTAACACCCAGGCAAGTTGAAATTCCAAAATGACCCAAAAAGGGTCTGCCTTGTTACTGTAGATCTTTTGGTTATGTTCGTTTACCCCAACTTAAATATTATTTTTCTTTTTTTTTTTTTTTCTTCCTGAGCTATCTACTCTTAAATCGCTAAACGCACAGTATTCAAGCATGGAGCGGTTGTAGATATCAGGTAGGATTAGTGTCCACTTGAAATCAGGGGTGACACATTGGGTATTTCCCTGAAACGGGCCTTTCAAAATTTTGAACCTTCAAACCGTTAGAGCTAGATGGATCAAATTTTCGGAATGGGTAGGTCATCATCATCATTTGTTGGATCTGGTATTGTCCCCCTTGACGGAGTTGGCCAGATTTTGTTTGGTAATTGTCTTAAAAACGCATCACCATTTTGTTCGATCACATGCATCCTTTTTTACCAGTCCATTTTTCTTCATCTCATTCTCTACTTGTTTTTTCCACGTTTGTTTTGGTCTTCCTCTACTGCTGCTCATTTCAAATTTCAAAGCCTTCATTATCAGATTTTCATCTTCTTTCTTCAAAACATGATCGTACCACAGCACACTACTTGCTTTAGCCATGTTATCTTGAAACTCCTTTATGCCCAACATGTCCATCAACTTCTCGCTGTTTTTTCGATCTAATAGCTTCACACCACACATCACTAGAATCATAGTTCTTTATAAAAAATAAACTAAACCTAACAAAAATTGGGAATGCCACGATGGGGGTTATCCCCCCGAACGAGGCCTCCTAAATTCAAACTTTTATTGTAGACATGAAATTTTTAAAGTAAGTAAATACAAAGCAAAGGTAAAATTTTTAAAAATTTAAAGGTAGCGGATGAGATAACTCTCAAATAGTGCCGCCAAAATTCAAACTTTTAACCACTCACACTTGACAAGAAATTTTCAAGGTAGGCAAATATGAAAAAAAGATAAAATTCGACAAAATGAGGGGTACCCCTCAAACGAGGCAGCCAAAATGCAAACTTTTTTAGCTATTTACTTTAGAAGAGGAAATTTTCAGAATAGGTAAGTAGATGTGAAAGATAAAATATGAAAGAAATTTGGGGGTACTACACATAGGCGTAGCCAGGATTTTTGATTGGGGGGGGCCCATACCAGTGGCAGATCTAGAAAATTTTGGTGGGGGGGATTTTAAGCACAAACCCTCAAAAATTCGGATGTCTTCACCGAAATTGAGAGTCATTTTTGGGCCGGAATTGGAAATTCAAACGTTTTTTCCGCCCAAAATCAGGTGGTCTCCAAAAAAAAAAAAAAAAAGGTCTTCACCGAAATTGAGAGTGATTTTTCGACCAAAATCAGGTTCGCCGAAATTGAGAGTGATTTTTCGGCCAAAATCGGAAATTCGAACGTTTTTTCCGCCCAAAAACAGGTGGTCTCCAAAAGAAAAAAAAAAAAAAAGGTCTTCACCGAAATTGAGAGTGAGTTTTTGCCCGAAATCGTTAGCTTTACTGTTAAATAGCTGTTATGTGCGTAATTACTGAAAAAAAACTGCAACTAAACATCGCCAGGCTATGTTGTCATAACTTTTTGTCGTTAGTGGAATTTTGATTGGGGGGGCCCGGGTCCCCTGGGCCCCCCCCCCCTGGCTACGCCTATGGTACCACAATGCTCCCCTCTCAGATGAGGATGCCAAAATCGAAAATTTTTAATTGCTGAAGCTATATACGTAAAATTTTTGGATAAGCAAATATGAAGGAAAGATAAAATTTAACAAAATTTAGGGATGCCACAATAGGGATTCCAAAATTCAAACTTTGCAACCATTCAAGCTAGACACATGGAATTTTCAGAATAGGTAAATAAAAATATGACAGAGTTCAGAGGTACCACAATGGGGGAATAGCTGGGTACCACAGTGGTTCTCCTTAAACAGGGCTGCCAAAGTTAGAAATTTTTATCCTCTTAAGCTAGACACATAAAACTTTCAGGATAGCTAAATATAACAAGAAAGTTATATGACAAAATCTAGTGGTACCAAAATGGGTTTCCTCAATTGGGTTCTCCAAAATTCAAACTTTTCAATCATTCTAAGTAGACCTACCATACGTCCCGGTTTGGCCGGGACAGTCCCGGTTTAAACATCTGTCCCGGTGTCCCGTCCCGGTTAGCAAAATGTCCCGGAATTTTACTTTAGTGAAATTTTCAAAATTAACTCCAACCTGATGCAAAATTACGAAATAATTCCGTCCCAAAAGGCATAACTTTGCTTTAACTCGAGGCTTATTTTAATATCTTAATTTTTTTAGCTTATTAGGTTGAGTAAAATATCGCACATAGCTTGAGAAATCCTTTAGTTAGGGAATAATGAGTGACGTTTATTGCGTCATTATTCTATTGACTTCAATGAAACTACAGCAATTGCTGCATTAGAAGCCATTTTAGGTACCGTATGCTTGGAGTTGTAGAAGGTGTAATAACTGTCATTTGGTTTTGTTATTATGCTGAAAGCAATCTAGAACTTGAGATTCTGTAGAGTAATGTAGTAGGCTAACAGTACGGTGAATAGATTCTTTTCACATATAAGCGCTAACTAAAGTGGTTTAGTAAGGCTACTTTGATTAGCCTATACTGCAAAAAACTAGTTCTCAGCAGGTAGTAATTTAGAGAGAGTTTAGCAGTTGCTGTAAAGTAGTAATTATTAGAAGCGAAATATCCATGTTTTAACTGTAGCAGAGTTGTATCAAGCTGCTCCAACCAAAAGTGTTTTCAAACGTATTATAATTGAGCTGAAGCCGTTTGGGATCAGGATACCTTTTAAATCAAAATCAGGGAACCTACAAAATTTAAATCTCCTTTTCTTAATCTTCTGCGAACTAGAAATGTTCTTACACTATTGTTTTATTGAAGGTCATCATCACCTGTTACAAAATTTCCACAATAGGCCTATTTTTAAAATTTAACCCTTTTCAGTTGTCACTATGTCTAAAGGTGTTAAGCGAAAATGCACATTCAACAGTGAGTTGCAAGCAGATTATCCGTTCTTAAAAAAAGTGCATGGAAGAAACGACAGAGTCAAATGTACACACTGCTTGTCTGAGTTTTCCATTTCCCATGGTGGTCGCTCAGACATAAAGGATCACACAAAAAGTGCCAAACACAAAGCTAATTTACATATAGCTGCTAAAAACGTCAGACTTGATAATTTTTTTAAAAAGACTCTGCTAGACGATGGCAACATGTTAATTGCGGCCAAAGAAGCAACATTTGCTTACCACAGTGCAGTTCATAACTTAAGTTTTAAAACTGCTGATTGCTCTTCTAAACTGATTTCAAAGTTATTTGAGCCTAAGTTTTCTTCTGCTAGAACAAAAACTGAGGCTATTATTTTGAATGCAATTGTTCCATTAGCAGCAGAAGAATTAAAGAATGATTTAAAGGAGATCAACTTTGTTACCCTTACCGCTGATGCATCAAACCGAAAAGATGTCAAAGTAATACCTGTTATGGTGCGATATTTTTGGCCAGAAGAAGGAGTAAAGTCAAAACTTTTAGATTTCCATTCTGTTCCTGGAGAAACAGCTGATATTATAACAAATTGCTTAGTGTCGACTTTGAAGAAGAATGATTTAACACAAAAAATTGTTGCTTACTGCAGTGATAACTGCAACACAAACTTTGGAGGGGTAAAGCGAAAGGGGAAAAACAATGTGTTTAGCTATTTGAAAAAGGAACTAGGCAGAAATATTGTCGGTGTTGGCTGTGGTGCTCATATTGTGCATAATTGTATTCAAACTGCAGTTGATGTTCTTCCTATTGAAGCGGAAGCCTTAGTGGTTAAGATTTACAAATATTTTTACATATACACTGTGCGTGTTACCCAGCTAAAAGAATTCTGCAAATTTGTGGAAATTGACTACAAGAAAGTTCTACAACACGGAAACACACGATTTCTGTCTTTATTACCTGCTATAGAGAGAATTCTTCAAATTTATGAAGGACTGAAGTCATATTTTTGCTCCCAAGAACATTGCCCTTTGCTGATAAAAAGATTTTTTGATAGTAAATGTGCAGAAATTTATCTATGGTTTGTTCATGGACAGTTGGGCTTGTTCAACAAAACTATTCTAAGTATGGAAAAAACAAACGCAACTGCAACTGATATTGTGTTGGAAATTAATAAATTGAAAACTAACCTGAGAGAAAGATGAGATAACGTCTTCATTCCACATGGAGCCAAAAAACTGCTCAAAGCTCTAGAGGAAAATGGAGAATGTCAAGAAGATTTGATTAGAAAAGAATTTTCCAGATTTTATGATTGCTGCTTGTCATATATTGAATTATGGGAAAACAGTTTTGGAGATGGTGAACAGTTTATTTGGTTAGCAAAAAGTATTTTCGATTGGTCTGACATAGAAGCAGCTGCAGAAAAAATTAATAAAACGGTTGGACATGCAGCAATTAATATTGATGATCTCTTTGATGAAGTGGTCCTAGCTAAAACTTTTTGGTTGTCAAGATCTGCTGAAGCTGAATGGAAAGAAAAAGATTGTGAAGAAAAATGGATCAAGGTTTTCCGTCATTTTAAAGATCAAAATATATCTGTGGCTAATCTTAGAAAAGTAATGGAATATATATTTTGTCTACCAGGCACTTCGGCTTTTGCTGAAAGAGCTTTTTCTATGATGAAAACTATTTGGTCAGACGAAAGGAGTACGATGAAGAAGTCAACAGTAGAGGGTTTATTGATATGCAAACTCAATATTGGCTTGAGCTGTAGCGAGTTTTACACAAAAATAAGAAATGATAAACAGTTTCTGAAGAAAGTTCATTCAAGTGAAAAATACGAAAGTTCAAACCCAAAAGCCAATAGTTTCTGAATGTATCCCTGTATAAATGTTTGATTTGTGAGTTAGTTTTATTTCTTTGTTCTCAGTGTTTGTTCTTTCTATTTTTTTTATATATGTCCGACTTGTGACTTAGTGTTGCTTAAATTAACATG
Source organism: Trididemnum nubilum (assembly GCA_963965965.1). Taxonomy (NCBI): domain Eukaryota; kingdom Metazoa; phylum Chordata; class Ascidiacea; order Aplousobranchia; family Didemnidae; genus Trididemnum; species Trididemnum nubilum. The sequence goes on from OZ014484.1 coordinate 22,048,407, forward strand.
TATTTTCCTTTAAATAAACTAATAAAATTTTTTATTCTATCTAAGTAGAATTCTTTATTATGCAATATTAAATCTTATAAATATTAATATGGAATAAAAATTTGCCAACCTCAGGCCTTCGGCCTTTCGTCCACTTATTTCATTCATAGTTTTGAGTTTGTCCCGGATTATGCCCAAGAAATTATGGTAAGTCTAATTCTAAGTAGATGCATGAAACTTTCAGAATAGGTAAAGATAAAGACCAGATAAAGTACGACTAATTTGAGGTGCCACAATTTGGAATCTTCCTCAAACAAGTCCTTCAACATTTTTAACCACTAAAGCTAGATGAATAAAATTTTCAAGATAGGAAAAATATACCGTGAAAAAATTTGAAAATGTCATACTATAGGGATCCTTCAATTATGTTGACGCCTTGTCCCATTAACTGCAAAAGCTAAGCAAATTAAATCTATTGGATAGATTAATATTGAATCAAAGATTAAAAGTAACAAAATTTGATGAGTCACATTAAGGAGAGCATGTCAAAAGGGCCCCTTAAAATTTTTAAATCTTAAACCACCAAGTACTCCAGCTTAAAATATCAAATTTTGAGAGTACCGGTAGACTAATATAAGGGAAAGATAGCACATGCCAAACTTGGCAGTGCCATGTTGGACAATTAGCCCTTAATTGGACCTTCAAAACTATAAGATGAATTCTTTCATTACATTGGTATCACGGAATAGTAGAAGAGTCAAACTTTAGGATTCGAAGTTGGGAGATTTTTTCCGAAATAGACCTCCAACATTTAAGATGTCGAAGTACTTGAGCTTAGTGGCTGCGATAAATTTGATCTGTATGGCCGAGTTTTTTGTTTAACTGTCAGCTGTGACGATGAGAAAACCTTTTACTTGCTCTTCAAAGTTATTGATAAAAAAAGCTTTGGTGCTGAATAATGGATTTAATACAATATACAGCATTTAATATGTTGGGTCGCAATGCTAAATAGTGTTCTCAGAATAGAAATGGCTGTAGAATGTGTTGGATATCTCTAGCTGTGGTTAGTGTTAAGTTTGGCTGATTTATATTAGTTTGCTCAAGAGTCGCCAGAATTTTAAAGATTGCACTAAATATTATTTCATAATAAAGTGAAAAACTATTAGGAATTCCTAAAAAGTGATGAGTTTTGCGATGTAAACTGTTTTATGAGCTTTTTGATTGACCGTACGTGATTATTTTGATAAATTTTTGAGACCTTTAAACTTGGAGAGCAAATAACCATGAAACAGTTAAAATAAATTAGAAGAGTGTAATGTGCAAAAAAAGTAGGCAAGTTCTGCTAAATGGTTGTTTGAATTTAAACATTACACCTAGGGTCTGGAAAGCATAGAATAGAGAAAATTAATTTGAGTTTTTGAACGTAAAGTTATCGTAAAGTTAGATCTGCATCGTATAAAAATTTAAAAGAATTTGATTTTTTGTTTTTGAATTTTTCAATGCTGAGGCTGGCATTGTTTTGATTTAGTTCTTAAATCTTGGAAAAACTCAGTAGAACTGTTCATACTTGTGCTTAATATGGAATTCTTAAAAAAATATTACAGTGGGCTAGTTAGTTGAGGTTTAGATTTGATGTTTGGGATAGTGTGTCAAATTTCTAGTCAGGATATATGAGTTACAAAATCCGAAAATGTTATTAGCATTTTCAAATCAAAAAGTTTTGTTGCAATTATAGTAAAATGTTGTTTTTGTTGCTATAATCGGAGCAAAAGGTTACTGTCGAAGTAGATGTTTTAAAGAGGGCTTTGTATATAAACTGAATCGGTCTATAGTTGTTATTGTTCGTACTGTACGTTCTGCTTGAAACTGTTGGATGTCACTGCAATTTTAACGATTGCGCTGTGCTGTTAAGTGAAATTGCAACAAACTCCTTAAAAGTTTAAATGAGAACTAAGCAGTGTTGTAAAGGTTTTATTGACATTCATGTATACTTTTTCTCAGTAGAGTAGCCAGGGGGAGGCTACATTGGCTTGAAGAGTATGCAAAATACCCCGTTTTTAGCACTTTTGAGGCCGATTTTTCCTCAAAAAACAAAAATAGCCCCCCTCCATTGGGATTAGGACAAGAATTCGTTAAGGACCTGATGTGATTTTGACTTGAAAAGCTGGGTGAATTTGAATTTTTAATCACCTGAATTTGGACAGAAAAACCGACTCAATTTCGCTGAAGACCTTTTCTTTTTTGGAGGTCATCTGAATTTAGACAGGAAAACCGACTCAATTTTAGTGAAGACCTTTTTTTTTTTTTTGAGATCACCCGAAATTTGTCAGAAAAACCGCCTCAATCTGATTGAAAAATGATCAAAATCTGGGTCAAGATTGTTTGATGTTGTTTCCGGCTTCCAAAAAAGCCCTTTCCTTCCATTTCAAATTCCTAGCTACGCTCCTGCTTTTTCTAGACATTTAAACTTTGAAAGGCATTAACCAGAAACCTGTTCAAGTTAGTGAAACATGACCAAATTTGAAAGTGGTGTATTATAGATCTGACTATCAACAACCATAACCATGCTTAACGCAATTGGAACGCTGTTTTTAAATAGAGGGAAGTTCTTTTAGTTCAGTAGAGTTAGATACTTTTGCAAAGTCCCCGTAAATTGCTGGCAGTGTCACATTCTAGTTAAAATTTGTTATCTTTGAAAACGTGATCAACGGCTGTGAATTATTTTAATTAATAACTCGGCCAAGTATTTGTTGCACTGACATTCTTAAAAAATTGAATTTATTTTTAACAAAAGTTGCACTAAAAAGTTGCCTCAATTTTTTATTAAAGTTGTGATAAAAAGTTGTGTATAGGTCTATCCACAACGGGTTCAAACAACGTCGTTGGAGCCTTGAAAGTTCCAGAGCTAGAATTGGAGCCAGACCTTTTTTGCAGTGATTCTGCAGCCTTGGTCCTGACATTACATGGTACTCGTACTTCTAGGGTTGTAGCTGAACTTCTATAATGCAAACCAACTGTTGCATCTTAGATAACATAAAAACACAGCCAATGCGTCTTTTATTCTTTTATTCACACAGTCTTTTATTCTTCGACTGACTTCTCTTCAGTTCCTCTAGGGCAATTGTCATAGTATCATCCAGCCTCTCTCTAAGTTCAAGCACATATTGGTCGCTGGTCTTTACTTCCAGGACATCAGTTTCCTTAGTCCACAATTCCTTCAGAATCTGTACCGGCCCCCTCACTTTTCTTCCGTAGAGCAGTTCAAATGGAAAAAATCTAGTGGCTTCCTGAGGAGCCTCTCTATAAGCAAACAAAAGTGGGTTTAGGAAACGATGTCATTGTCGAGGCTGCTCGCTGCAGAGTCTTCGTAGCATCTTTAGAGTATCATTAAACCCTTTTGCTAATCCGTTGCAGATAGGATGGTATGGCGTCGTGGTCAGTCGATTGATGGACAGCAGTCGTGACACTTCCTGCATACAACTTGACACAAATTGAGTTCCTTGATCGCTTAGGACCTCTTCTGGAATTCCGAGGCGACTATACATGTCCAGCAAAGCTTCAGCTACAGTTTCAGTGTCGATATTTTTGAGAGGCACAGCTCCGGGATACCTCGTTGCATAATCCACGAAGGTAAGGATATATCTATGCCCTCTTTTGCTTGCTGGTGTTATCGGACCGACTAAATCTATGGCAACTCGTTTAAACGGTGTATCAATCAACGGCATTTCGCTGAGAGGAGCTCTGGCAACAGTTCCCTTGTCAACGGTCTTTTGACATACATCGCAGGATCGGCAAAATCCACTGACGTCATTATGCATTCTAGGCCAGTAGAAGTTAGTTTGAGTTCTGTCTTTAGTCTTCTTCACCCCCAAATGTCCGCCAAATAATGAATCATGGGCGACTTCCATAACACGAATCCGAAGGCCTTTAGGAACCATGATCTGCTTCCATGTTTCTCCTAATCCATCAATCCTGCGGCGAATCCGGTAAAGTATTCCTTGACGTTTCTCAAATTTCACTTCGAACTCCCCATGCTTTGTAAGATCCTTTTTTTCGGAAAAAGCCTTTAACTCGTCGTCTTCGCTTTGCAGTTTACAAAGTTTCTTCCTTGACACAGAAAATCGAGAAGAGATTTGTTTCACATTCAGTGCCTTTACATTATCTCCTTGTCGAGCTCGCGCCCGAGTGATCGCTGCAGCAGCAAGTTTCCATTCTGTATCAGAATTGTCTGCCTCCCTGGCTCCTGTAATGTTGCCAATAATCAAGTCAGCAACTGGCTCCTGGACACACAATGCTTCTACTTCTCCCACGTAATACAGAGTGTCCACCTGAATTTTGGCGATCGGCGCTTTTATTAGCAAGGTTTTGTCAAAGGTCGTAACATAACCTTTTTCGCCAGTTAGCTCTCCTTGATTCACCAAATCCCGTTTGATTGGTACTCCAGTACAGCCGGTATCACGAAGTACCTCGACACACCTTTCGCCCAATTTTCCATTGACTAATAGCAGCTTGTCTTTCGCATCAACATCCAAACACACTCCAGACTTCATCACTTCCATTTGCCCTTTAGGTTTTAACTCCAATAACTGAGTTTCTTTTTCTGAATTCATTCGAGGCAACTCTCGAATGGTGATTGCGTGGTGTAGAGCAACAATCTCTGGCTTCATGCCCATAACCGCCACACTTTTGGCATGAAAATCTTCTTACGTATCTCTCTCCCTCTCTGCGACGCCCATCTGGCATCCGGGATACGTATTCTGTGGCACGATGTCCTTCGCCACCACATCAGAAACACTGCACTGCATTGCGGGGTCTTTCCGAGTTTCTCCCTCTGCTTCCGTTCTTCACATCTTCTCGTTTTGATTGCGAACTAGAGAGCTTTTTATTATGAGCTATTAAATACTGCTCTGCCCATGTCACTTGTTCATCTAAAGTTTTTGGACTCCTCTCATTCAAAGACACTGAAAGCTCCTTTGGACACGCATTAGTAAATTGTTCTCGTACCATCAATTCGACCACTCCATCAAAAGACTCTACAATTTTAGCCAACTTCACTCATTTGGTGAGGTAATTTTTCAGTCGTTCTATAAACTGGCCATGGCTTTCTTAACCTTCTGGCTTCGCATCACGAAATCTTTTACGGTATCCGAACTTTGTAAAGTCGTACCTCTTCAACAACGGCAGTTTCAGACGTTCATAATCCATCGCTTTGACTTGTGACAACCTTGAATAAACTTCCAACGCACGGCCCTATAACAACGGGCTCAGCTGGGTAGCCCACATCTCTTTTTCCCATCCTTCAACTGTAGCATATCTCTCAAATCACAAGAGATAATTATCTAAATCATCCCTGTCCTCAACAAAGACAGGTAACTCAGGTGATCGTTCAATTCTAGCACTTTGCAGTACCACTTCTTCGGCGATTCCTGGAGGTCGAGCTGCAGTTTCCAGCCTTTTGGCTTCTAACTCCAGTTTCAGCCGTTCCAATTCCATGGCGGCTTTTCTTTCTTTTGCTTCGCGTTCAGCGAGCAGTTTTCTTTTTTCTGCTTCACGCTTAGCCCTCTTCTCTTCCGCCTCTCACTCGGCCCTCTTTTCTTTCGCCTTTTGCTCGGCCCTCTTCTCTTCCACCACAGCCTCTCGCTCGTCTTACAACCTCCTTTCTTCCGCCGCAGCCTCTCGCTCGGCCCTCTTTTCTTCTGCCTCCACTTCGCGCATTTTGTGCCATTCCTCCATTAGGAATTTGCTCTAGGACTTCTCATGTAAGCCCAAAAGACTCCACTTCTTCAATTCTTCGAAAGCTTCTGAAAAAACTTCGCCATGATGATAGTCAATCAACAAATGTTCCTGGATGAGCCCCCAGATGTCGCGATTGTTGATACTTGGCTGGAGTACAACCTTTAATCTCTAGAATCGTCCACGTTGACTGAAACTAGAGAACGACTAAGATGTCAATTGACGAAATCGAAAATTGCAGTTGGTAGTTCCTTTAGCTTCTTGAATCTCAGAAAGCAGCACACCAATCTTATATTAAAACTTCTGTTTAAGATTAAAACACAAAACCCCTCTCACTGAGCAAAATCGCTCCACTAACACTTCTCACTAAACGGCTATACGAGTCAACCCCAGATACACAAACTCGGCATAACTGCCTACAAAACTTATACCTAAAATCACCCACTCTTAGAATATTAGAATATAAAATGAAAAACGACCCGCTTGTTTATACTACGGCAAAAGCTATCAACTATCCCAGCAAAATCCATGATACATCACAATAGAAAAAATACACGAGCTTACGATAAACAAATTTTGGTGTAATTATGATGTCACAAACTTCAAGTCTAAATATAGCAATTAAGATATTGTAAACAACCCAAACAATCGATAACTGCAGAAAATAGCAGAATATACTAGAAAGGAATTATCTCGAATTTTCTGAATCAAAAAAAGCGGCAAAAGTAGTAAATCAGTCACGTACACGTTAAAACACAGCAAATAATTATATCTCAGGCATTCAAAATTATTGTTCATGACAGTCACAAAGCTCATGGTTGTATAATTCAAAGAGAATACAGTACTAGAATTAAACTGAAATACCGTGGTTTTAAAGCCGCATGTACACGGGCGAATTTTTGGCAATGCTATTGGAAAATTTTTACACGTAAAAATCTCTCTCGCAGTGTGGTTACTCACATGAGGCGAGACAAGCGTGCCACAATCGCGTTTGGCAAGAATCGCCGCTGTGTGAGTAACACCTTCGATTTGCAATGCCGATTCTATTTTGCCCAACTCGATGCAAGAATCATTCTCGCTCGTGATCACTTACACGAGACCGATTTCAACGTCTGGAGAATCCCAGGGCAAAGTCGTGCTTGTGTAAACAGCAAATGGTATGTAATTTAGGAGTCGCCCAGGCATAGTGTAGTGCACAAATGCTTTGCGAGTCGCTGGCTGCGAATATCCTAAATTTGCTTCATAAAACATTGTGTTCATTGTACAAAACAGTTTGTAGTGCTGTTTCCGTAATTAATTGTGATTTGGTACTAAATTTTCTTCATATTAGTTTGAAACGCCGAAGGAATAATTTTCTTGTTGATGCTGGAACTAGTCTACTGCAGATAAAGCAGTCATGAGGTGATAACTGTGAAGCCAATCAAGCTGAACTTTACCCCTTTATAAAATGTTTAATAAATTAACCACAGGTATCAGTACCTTGTTTGTATTCTACTATTATAATATCGTCAGTAGTTTTTTATAAGAACCAGCAAATTTTGAGTTGAGGCTGGCTGTTCTTAGTTTTTAGCCTATGTTGAGCCTCAGTTGCTCTTAATTGGTTTTTAAATTTTGAAAGCTTTGTTGTCAATTATAGCGATCATGTTTGTTAATTCCTAATGCTCTGTCTGCTTGAGTAAATACCTTTTTTGCTGTTTTTGCAGCATCGTAAAATTACGGTAAGCGAAAAAGCGAGAATTAATTTTCGTTTGAACGAGAGCCAACAAGTTTTTTTGTTACCTGTGCAGCGCGTAATAGCACTCTATAGTCTCAGAATTGCTACAATTTTGCTTGTAAATGCCAGAAAACCACTCTAGTTTTATTGTTTTGAGTCAGTACACAATTTAGTTTCTCTTATGATTTGCAATTTTCTTTTTTGGTTGTTTTTAAAATTGTTTTTTGTTGCTGAGACTGGTGTTGTTCCTAATTTGTTCTTAATTTTGAGCAAAAATGAGGCTCGTGTTCTTACAAAATTGTTCTTGTATAAAAAAGTGTAATCAATTTTGTCATTGCTAATATTCTGGCATAGCAAAAATGAAAGTTAAAAATCTGAGAACTCTAGAATAGCTAAGACAATGAATTCACAATAATCGCATTTGGACAAAAAATTTTGGAAATGGAGGTGCGTGTTACAGAAGCCCTCCGTAACACTGCTGACTGAAGGTGCTCCAGTGAAATTCTGTAGCCTTCACCCTGTCCGTCCGGCCAAACCACAATTGAAATTCTACAAAATAAATAGTATGGACCAGTGCGGCACGGCAAAAAATAAATGAAATTTAACCAGAAAATAATGAGGTAAAAGAGCGCGATGCGAACGTTCTTTAAAATAAGATAGGTCCGTTTTCCAATTGCTCGAATGAAAAGGAATGCCAGAACAGAGGTAACTCAGCCAAACACAAAGGCGTGCACGAATTACCAAAAAAGGTGTAATTTTTTGAAACATTTGCAGCCAATAGCTGCAGGAAATTAAGTAACGTGCCCAAACTAAAGGGAAGAAGCGGCCAAGTTCGAAACTAAAGTGGGGAAACTTAAAAAAAAGGTGAATCGGTGCTGTAACAGTGCTAGCAGTGTAGGCTCACACCCTATGCTCATTTGTTGGGTCCAGCACCTATACAAGTACCAGGGTTGCCACATCCTGGAAAAGTTCTAGAAAGTCCTGGATTTTTCTTGCTGTCCTGGAAAGTCCTTGAATTTTGTTTGTAAGTCCTGGAAAATGTTTATAAAGTTTTCCCGTGATTTACCAGGGCAGAATGTGAAGTTGTTTTTGTTTTATGATAACTGGTTCCTTGTAATTGAACAAAGCCATTGTTGAAATAATTTGCATTGTGAAGTTCGTTCAAAAAGCTTTATTGTATTGTTAAAAGACCGAGCTTATTTGTATGCTGGCGCACAAACAAAAAAATCGCTATCTTAGCCCTAACCCAACCCTAAATCTAACCCAAATTGCAGCCCTAGCTCTAACCCTAACGTTAATATGAGCGCCCATTCCTCTGCTCTTTACTCTCTTGTTCTTTTTAAGCAGTTCTTACTAGTGCCCTAGAGTGCAAATAAATACTTCCTCGTTAAAATGCCAAAATTTGCACTTTGCGATACAGTATGTATATATTATTGATATTATTAGGAAGAGTGAATTCATGACAGTAATTTATTGCAATGCGATACTCTTGTAGCAGTATTACTGCTAGTAATAGCAGGTTATAGGTCCTCCATTGGCCTATTGGCCAAAATACACAATAAGAAAATTGCTTTGATTAAAATGTTCATATCTTCAAAGCTTTTCGTCTGACACTTGTCAAGAAGAATCGTCAGAATGGAGAGCGCAGGAATATGAGCGGCTATTTATAGGAAAAAGCCGAGCCGTGATTGACTGGAAAAGGACCAATGAGAAAGCGTCATTAGTGTACAATCTTTCAGCTGTATACGAATTCATTTTGTCGGCAGGGGGCGGGGTTAGAAGTTTTGATGAAAGTGGCTTTAAAAGAGCGGATAGATGAAAAGGTGAGCGGCCTTGGACAAGAACAGAAAATCTGCTGTCATCATAATGTTGAGCGCAGGTAGGATTTTGTAAAATATGAAGTCCAATGGCTGAATCAGAAGCAAGAGACTGGGTAATAGTCTGGGTGAAGATTTGCACCGACGAGCAGGAAGTAAGCGTTTTTGGGAAGAAGATCAAGAGCGGATAGATTAGGGGACATGTTGTTTGATTCTGCCCTGCAGCCTATGGAAAGTACGGACAGCAGATTTAACTTGCTTTTCAAACCGGGTAGAAACAGAACCGAGCCATGGGAGACGTAGATAGACGGGGCATTTTTCGGGTCTAAATTTGGGCAGAGCGTGAAATTGCTTCATTTTCATAGCCATAAACGACTTGATAACGTGCACAGATATCCATTAGTCAGTAGAATAAACTTGATTTTGTCTACTTGAGATGGGAATCTTTCACGAGAAAAGATGGCAAGATCCCGGGGAATGTCAGGATTAAGTGAGTTTTGCGTTTCCGAAGACTGAAGGGAATTCCAGCGTAGATATTGACCGGTGAATGTGAGTTTTCGATTGATGGAAGTAATGAACTTGGAAGGGGATTTTTCAACAAGAACATCCAGAAATGGGAGAGCCAGGTTAAAATCTTTTTCGAAAGTAAAGCGGAGGAAAGGGTGGAGCGAGTTGAGGCTGTCTAAGAAAAGATCGCTTTCATCTTCGTTGCTGAATACTACGAAGGTGTCATCCATATAGCGGTAATACATCTCCGGTTTGGAAGTGGTCTGAAAAAGTTTAGATTCTTAGTAGCAAACAAAAATATTGGCAAGGGCTGGTCCAAGGGGTGATCCCATGGCAACTCCGTCGATTTGGCGATGCATGATGTGATTGAAGCTAAACTCAACAGAAGAAGTTCGACCAAGATTTGCCGTGGAAAAGGTGCAGGAGGGTGTTCCGAACTATGAATAGTCTCCGCTAGAGGGACATTAGTAAATAATCTCGAAATGTCAAAAGAGCAGAAAAAGACGGAAAAAGGGTCTGAATTTGAAGTTTTAATGATGTCAACAAAGGTGAAAGAGTCTAATGCAGGTGCTCGAATAGAGAGTGAGAACAGGTTCGAGAAGACAAGAGAGATGTTTGGCCAGATGGTGTTGCGCTGAATCGGTCATAGACAGAATGGGTCGCAGTGGCACATCTTTTTTGTGCGTTTTGGGAAGGCCGGACATGCGCGGCCGCTGAGAGCCAGTCGATCGAATAAGATCGTATAAATTTGCAGGGAGCAAATCGTCTTTGTGCAACTGCAGCAGGCGGCGTTGTATCCGGTATTCGATCTTTGAAGTGTTGTCCTTTTCACTTGATGGGGCCGAGTGTCAGAAATTTCGTTTCGTCTTCAAGAATGGAGTTCAATTTTTTGATGTAGTCGATTTTGCGAGAATCAATGGCACACAGTCTCAACGTGTAAGTGACTTCTACGAGTTGCAATCGTATGCGAGCGTCGCGTTAAAATCTCTCCCGTGTGAGTAACTGCTGCGATTTGATTTTTGGGGGCGTGCCTGGCGATATCGCGCAGACAAAATCTCACTTACATCTCACGCCGTGTAAGTGACCAACGCGATTTGAGAAAGAAAAAAAGCAAAAGGTCGATTCTCGCAACTAAGAGTCGCCCGTGTAAATGCAGCTTAAAGCATATTTCTCAAATCACGTTACTACATTTTGCGCAAAAATGGACAGAAGTTGCAGTAAAAAGTTGCATGTAAAATCAAAAAATTTGCGAAATAAAATTTATGGAAACAACTTAATATTACTACGCAAATGCTGAGTGTTTCGGAAGCTGTAAAAAGAGTGGCAAACTTTCAAAAACTTACCCTATTAATAACTCATTCGTAATGGTTTTAATGTTCAGTTATATTTTGAGAGTAAAATACTTTTGGTACTTTATCTTGAAGTTAAATTGATTAAACGATAATTGGGACTTCGTGCGAGCGCGTGGGACTTTCGTTTTAGTTCGCAAATTTTTATGGATGAGGATTGGTTTGCTCATAACTAACGGTTAAACCTAGAATGCTGAAATTTGGATTCAACATAAGAAAATATAACGTCATATGGGTCAATTTTTGGGATCGTAAGTCACGTGATCGTAAATTAAGACCCCCAAAAAAACTGACAATGACGACGATTTTTGGGTCGAAAATTTATCAATTATTACCTTATAGCTCAAAGACTACTTAACGTGCAAAGGTAAAATTTGGACATAACATGGATGCTTATGAAGGCTTGATGCACACCGAGTTTGGGAGCGTCCGGTCACATGACCGGAATTTTGCGGCCCGAAAATCGTTAAAAAATGGACGAATTTGAACCGATATATCTCGATCTTGATGAAAAGTGGCTTTTGATTTTTGAACATACTATCAACCACCTTTCTTTGGTTATGCTCGTTTACCTCAACTTGAATACTATATATTTTTCTGTTTTCTTTACTTCACTTTCTTTTTCTCAAACTACCCGTTTTTAAACCACTAAACGTACGGTATTGAAAGTTTGAGCGATTGTAGATATCAGGGAGGACCAATGTTCGCCTGAAATCGGGGGTGCCCGTTGGGGGTATCTCCCTCAAATGGGTCCTCCTAAATTTCGAACTTTTAAACCATTAACGTTAAGTAGATCAAATTTTGTGAATGGGTAGATATTAAAAATAAACTAATCTCAACGAAAATTGGAGTGCCATGATGAAGGGGTACTCCCAAACGGGCCCTCCAAAATTCAAATTTTTTAACCATTTGAGCTTGACAAAATTTTTAGTGCAAGTAACTATGAAGCAAAGATAAAATGTGACAAAATTTGGGATTGCCAAAATGGGGTACCCCCAAACGGAGCTGCCAAAATTCAAACTTTTAGCCTTTTAGCCTGACACATGAAAATGTTTAAGGTGAGTAAATATAAAAGAAAGATAAAATTTGACCAAATTTTGGGTACCAAAATGGGATGTCTCTTCACATGAGGACGCCAAAATTCGAAACTTTTTAACCGTACACGTTAGACACATGAAGTTTTCATGGTTCACAATTATGAAGAGAAGATAATTTTTGATAAAACATGGGGTATTAAAATAAAGGGATCTCCCTAAAACAGAGCTGTCAAAATTTAAACTTTTTAACCATTCACGCTGGATAGATGAAATTTTCAGAATAGATAAATATAAGTTTAAGATAAAATGTGACAAAGTTTGGGGATACCACAACGAGGGTGCCCCTCTCAAACGGGGCCACCAAAATTCAAACTTTTTAACCACTCACGCTAGACGCATGGAATTTTCAGGATAGGCAAGTATAAAGAAAAGATAAAATTTGTCAAAATTCGGGGGCACCAAATTGAAGAGGTCCTTCTCAAACAAGAACGCTAAAATTTAACTTTAACCACTTACACTAAACTGATGAAATTTTCAGAATAACTAATATGAAGAAAAGATAAAATTTGACAAAATTTGGGGGTACCACAATGGGGGTCTTCCTCGAACGAGGATGACAAAATTGATACTTGTAATTGCTTAAGCTGGACACATCAAATTTTCAGGATAGGCAAATATTAAGAAAAGATAAAATTTGACTAAATTTGAGCTATCAAAATTGGGGGTCCCTCAATTGGGTCCTTCAAAATTCAAACTTTTCAACCATTCTAGCCAGACGCATGAAACTCCCAGAATAGGTAAATATAAAAGAAAAATATAATAAGAATAGGTAAATAAAATATGACTAGGTGCCACAATTGGGGAGTCCTCCTCCAACGGGTCCTTCAAAAATTTTAACCACTCAACCTAGACAAATATGACTTTCAACATACGTAAAAATTTAATACAAAAAAACGTTGAGGACCTCCAATTATGCTGACACCTCTCCCCATTAACTACAAAATCTAAACGAATTAAATCTATTGGATAGGTTAATATATATCAAAGATGGATGACAAAATTTGGTGGGCCGCATTGAGGAGACCATGCCGAATGGGCCCCTAAATATTTTAAAATCTTAAATACGAAGTACTCCAGCTAGACATAACAAATTTTAAAAGTATCGGTAAGCTAATATTAGAAAAAGGTAAAACATGCCAAACTTGGTAATGCCATGTTGGACAATAATTAGCCTGAAAAATCGTGTTAATTAAAAGCAGTATAGAAAACTGGGATAGTTTACCAAGTTATTCTCATCGACCTGTGCCAACTTGTGAGTGAAGCATTAACTAGGGAAAATAAATTTTGATTCTCTTTTTTTTTGCTATTTGTCAAATTATACCATTCGAGAATGAAGTCTATGTGGCAAAAACATAAACGATTTAATAAAAAACTTACAATAAATGCCTGTTTTAAATTTGCATAATTTTAGCACTTTTTTATTTCAGTTTATACTGTTGAGGAGGGAACTTTAATTTCCAAACAGCCAGTATAGCAATATTATAATATGCTGAATTGCGATGCGAAAGAGCGTTTTCAGAATCATACATGACTGTAAGTTTCGTTGATGTAACGAAATTTGATTGTGAGTCGTTGGAATTTTAAAGACCGCTTTATGCTATTTCAAATGGAGTGAAAAACTGTTTTAAGAACTCGTAAAAAGTGCTGAGATTTGACGTTGTATTGTAAACTGTTCTGCGAGCTTTTTGAATGAAGTTACGATTATGTTTGATAACTTCGAGAGATTTAAATTTTGAACTCAAACTAGAACGTGACATCGCAAGCGATATCTGGGGACTTTGCGGCATTATCCAACTTTAACTGAACTTTATTAAACTTTAAAATAGTGATTTGATTGCTTTGAACAAATTTGTAAAAAATGTAGTCGTTTATAATCACATCAATAATTTAAATGTGCTCCTTTCAACTTTTGTTTCGCTAACTTTAATAGCTTTGTGGTTATTCGAGTTCAAAATTTAAATCTCTCAAAGTTATCAAACATAATCGTAACTTCATTCAAAAAGCTCGCAGAACAGTTTACAATACAACGTCAAATCTCAGCACTTTTTACGAGTTCTTAAAACAGTTTTTCACTCCATTTGAAATAGCATAAAGCGGTCTTTAAAATTCCAACGACTCACAATCAAATTTCGTTACATCAACGAAACTTACAGTCATGTATGATTCTGAAAACGCTCTTTCGCATCGCAATTCAGCATATTATAATATTGCTATACTGGCTGTTTGGAAATTAAAGTTCCCTCCTCAACAGTATAAACTGAAATAAAAAAGTGCTAAAATTATGCAAATTTAAAACAGGCATTTATTGTAAGTTTTTTATTAAATCGTTTATGTTTTTGCCACATAGACTTCATTCTCGAATGTATAATTTGACAAATAGCAAAAAAAAAGAGAATCAAAATTTATTTTCCCTAGTTAATGCTTCACTCACAAGTTGGCACAGGTCGATGAGAATAACTTGGTAAACTATCCCAGTTTTCTATACTGCTTTTAATTAACACGATTTTTCAGGCTAATTATTGTCCAACATGGCATTACCAAGTTTGGCATGTTTTACCTTTTTCTAATATTAGCTTACCGATACTTTTAAAATTTGTTATGTCTAGCTGGAGTACTTCGTATTTAAGATTTTAAAATATTTAGGGGCCCATTCGGCATGGTCTCCTCAATGCGGCCCACCAAATTTTGTCATCCATCTTTGATATATATTAACCTATCCAATAGATTTAATTCGTTTAGATTTTGTAGTTAATGGGGAGAGGTGTCAGCATAATTGGAGGTCCTCAACGTTTTTTTGTATTAAATTTTTACGTATGTTGAAAGTCATATTTGTCTAGGTTGAGTGGTTAAAATTTTTGAAGGACCCGTTGGAGGAGGACTCCCCAATTGTGGCACCTAGTCATATTTTATTTACCTATTCTTATTATATTTTTCTTTTATATTTACCTATTCTGGGAGTTTCATGCGTCTGGCTAGAATGGTTGAAAAGTTTGAATTTTGAAGGACCCAATTGAGGGACCCCCAATTTTGATAGCTCAAATTTAGTCAAATTTTATCTTTTCTTAATATTTGCCTATCCTGAAAATTTGATGTGTCCAGCTTAAGCAATTACAAGTATCAATTTTGTCATCCTCGTTCGAGGAAGACCCCCATTGTGGTACCCCCAAATTTTGTCAAATTTTATCTTTTCTTCATATTAGTTATTCTGAAAATTTCATCAGTTTAGTGTAAGTGGTTAAAGTTAAATTTTAGCGTTCTTGTTTGAGAAGGACCTCTTCAATTTGGTGCCCCCGAATTTTGACAAATTTTATCTTTTCTTTATACTTGCCTATCCTGAAAATTCCATGCGTCTAGCGTGAGTGGTTAAAAAGTTTGAATTTTGGTGGCCCCGTTTGAGAGGGGCACCCTCGTTGTGGTATCCCCAAACTTTGTCACATTTTATCTTAAACTTATATTTATCTATTCTGAAAATTTCATCTATCCAGCGTGAATGGTTAAAAAGTTTGAATTTTGGAGGGCCCATTTGGGGAAGAAACCCCCATCGTGGCACCCCCAATTTTTGTTGGGTTTAGTTTATTTTTAACATCTATCTATTTCGAAAATGTGATCTAACTAGCTTTAACGTTTAAAAGTTCAAACTTTTTGGTGGGCTCGATTGAGGGGGATCCCACAATGTGGCCCTCTCTATTTCATTCCCGCAATAGTCCTCCCTAATATCTTCAATCGCTCAAACTCTTCAAAGTAGATAGCCGGAGAAGAAAAAGAAAAAAAACAGTAAGAAAAAAGAACAAGAAGAAGAAAAATAGTATTCAAGTTGGGGTAAACGAACATATCCAAAAGAAAGGCGGTTGGTTAATAGTGTGCTCAAAAACCATAAATCATTTTCCATCAAAATCGGTATTTACCGAGATATATCGGTTTAAAATCGTCCACTTTCTGCCCATTTTCGGCCTGTAACATTTTGGTCACAAGGCCAAGTGCCCCCAAACTCGGTTTTCATTAGCCATTTATAATCACTCACGTTGTGTGAAAATTTTCTCTGAGCACGCCCAGAGGTTTTCGAGTTATAGGCGAATTAATAAATTTTCAAGCCAAAACCGCATTTGTTTTTTTTTTTGTGTCTCAATTCACGATCACGTGACCTAGGATCCCCAAAATTGGCACACATGACGCATTCATTAGCTCCATGTTGAATCCAAATTTCAATTTTCTAGGTTTTACCGTTTGCTAGTTATGAGCAAATCAATCCTCATCTGCCAAAATTCGCGAAAACAAAGGTACTACGCGCTCACGCAAAGTCCCATTAACGTATGTCAATGTGGAAACTTCATTTGCTTGATATCTACATTCGATTAAACCCGAACAAGCATGCAACAAATTCTTTGAAGTGGAAATGAAAGGTGCCAATAAATGTTGCATTCCTCTTTTTCGGTGAAAATGCTACTCCGTCAAGCTTTCAATTTCGGATTCCTTGAAAGCTAACTGTCAGTACTACTCGTTTTTTATGTAATTGGTTTGCTGGCCGTCATAAAAATTGCAACCCATGCTTTCAAAATTTCCACTAAATAACTGCAATTGTTTTAAACTGCAAAATTCAATTTCGAAATAAAAAGAGGAGCAAGTAGAGAATTGGAAATTAGTGCAGGACATCTACCATGATCTTACATCGGAGTGCAAGAGGGGATCGAACGTTGAGCTTTGGGGTAAGGGTATCTTATCCTATCAATGTGCCATTCGCAAGTGCATTTCAACACTCAACAGAGTGGTTATAAATGTGCTGAATTGCAAATTTCAGTTTTTGAAATTGTACTTAAAAATTTTTATCGTTTGACTTCCTTATTGAGTAAGGATTTTGCAAAATAAACAAGAATTAATCGAAATAAGTTTCCACCTAACAGGTTTCTGTGCAGCAGTTCGCTGTAATGGAATTCCTTCAAAATTAATTGCTGCTCGATTTCGCAAATTCCCCGTGAGTTGATGACATTGCGTAGTTTTGGAAAAGCTTGCTTTTCAACTATCGTTTTTAAAAGTAGTGCCCTTCAGCAGGGTTGATTTTTTGCTCAAGTTAACATTTGAGAATAGATCGGAGATCAGGAAGTAGTACACCTACCGCTAGTGAAAGATAAGACGGCAAAATAATTACGAAGTGTGTGTTTTACGTGAAGTTTTTAAGAAACAAAAAGGGTAAGGACTCGAGATGATTTCAGGGTTAGTTTTAATTTAAGATAAGAGTAGTAGGGGTAGACTTGCCATCATAGGAAGGTAGGAATGACTATTTCACCGAAAATTTTTGGTAATTAAAGATAGTAAAACGAAAATGAAGAATATTCATCCGCACATTTTTGGTTACTTTTTTAAGGGTTAAGATTAGGGTTTGGGTAATGTTTCTGGTTAGTTTTAGAATAAAGATTTGACTTGACGGTAAATTTAAGTTAAAATTAATAAAAAGTAGGTAGAACTTTTAATGAAATAGTTCTTTTCTCTAAAGTTGATCAAAAAAGGGGCTGTTTCACCAGAAATTTTTATCTACTTTAGTTTATTAATTCTGAATCTAATCTAACCTAAACTCAAATCCTTCTCTATAACTAAACCCAAACCTAAATCTTGACTCTTAAAACGCAATTGAAAAATGCGTTGATGAATATTCTTCATTCTGGTTTTATTTTCTTTAGCTTAAAATTTTCCAATCACTTCTATCAAAACATAGCAACCTTCAGCTACTGAGAATTTGTTTCGTAGTGATACCTTCATGTTCTCGCGACAGAAGAAATAATCAATTATTTTACATAACATGGGTGATCAAAATGCTAACTGGTTTTAATTTTCTGTTGGCAGTTAAGTTTTTTTTAGGTTTTTATTTCGTTTGACGGGTGGCGAGGCGCTTTTGATTATTGGTGCAGTTACGATTCGCGAGATTTATTTCCTGTCGGATGGTGCCAGAGCAACAATCACCCAATGCAAGAACCAGGAAAGAAGGGTGAGCAGGCTTGCTATTTTAAAAATACCGATTTAACATTAGTATGTCTTAATGTCTGTTGCGAGGGATCCTAGAATTAAAAAAATTAGCAATGCTTTGAAATAAATTTAGCGGCGATGTTTGTTAAAAATGGTTAAGTTTAATATCATGCTACTTGGAAGTAACATCAATTCTCTATTCGAAACTCTAAAAATCTGCTGTTGGAAATGTATGAAAGCGGGTGTAAAAAGATATATTACTACCGTACCGCCGCAGAAGTTTGTTAGTTTTTTGTACCAACTACTAATGACTAAAGGTATCATTGTTTAAATTCCATTCACCTCTACTTAACACTGTTTAAAGCATTTTA